>WAAD01040460.1:78229-118583 GCA_013389945.1 Fregata magnificens | reverse complement strand
GGACCCGGCTGTGGGTCCCGCGGGGGGCTCTGCCCCTGCCCAGCCCCGCGGGGTGCCGGGGCGGCTGCTCCCAGCAGCCCCAGCTCCTGTGAGGGCACCCGCGCCTGCACCGCTCTGCCTTCATCGACCAAAAAGCCTATTTCTGTCCTTTTTCCTCTCTCGCATCAGAGCAGGAGCTGCACCCCAGTGCAGGGTCCTCGCCGGGACTGTGACACCGCGGACACCTTCGCCAGCCCGGCTGCGGCGGGCAGAGAGGGTTAACTGCAGCCTTGGCAAAACAGACCGGGTCCCTGCGGGCTGGGAAATAAGTAATTCCTTCCTCACGCCTTCCTCCTCGAAGCAACGGCAACGCCTCTTGGCTCCCTCCTCACCGCGCAGCCCCATCGCTCAGCTGCACGGTGCTCGCCCCGGCAAGGCGAGGTGCTGCGGCACGGCACGGCAGGGAGGGCCAGGGATGCACGACTTCGGTGCCCCACCATCCCCGTCCCCACGGATCAGACCCACTATCCCCGCAGCGGCTCTCAGCCCTTGGTTGGAGCTTACGGCCGGGAGGCCAGCGGTGACACCGCCCCAGCGCAGTGTGGTACCTCCCGCAGGCAGCCAGCCCTGTTGTGGGGTGATGGCCTCATGTCGGTGTGCGCCAATGGGTGCGGCGGCACGACCCGTCCAGCATCGCATCCCCGCAGTCCCTCTGGCCTGGCACGACGCCGGACGCCGTCCCCTCCCGCCCCTCCTCCTGGCCAGCTGCCCCGGCCCCACCACGGCTGGCTCGGGCAGCGCTCGGAGGAGCAGCTCTGGCTTTCGCTGGGCCCAAATCTGGACTTGGGGTGCCCAGGGTGGCGGGGGGAGCCAGCCTGGCACAGCCCGGCACAACAGCCACGGGGAAAGGCAGCTTCGACCCCGCAGGAGCTGTGAGTCTGGTGCCAGATGACGGTGGAGAATTGCCATTGGCCAGAGCAGCCCCGCCGCAGTGGCAGAGATGCACACGTGCAATGCCCCACCAGCACCGGCCCCCTTCACAGAGGAGCACCCCCAGCCCATTTCTCAGCAGCAGCTGCTTTTGGAGCCAGAGGGTTCGAAGTCTCCCTGCTTCACCCATTTCACACCGGCACAGACACCCGCCCACGCGCCAGACGGACCCGCTGGCACCAGCCAGGGCTCCCGGCACTCATGTCCCTGCTAGGCTGGTGCTGCCGAATCCCCACCACCTGCCCCAAGTCCACCCTGGATTAAAGCGAGCCCCTCTTGGTCCGCCCTGGCCCTTTCCTCCTGCTCTGCCATGGTCGCTGCAGGGGAGGAAATCCAGGGCTTGCACTGGGGCCTCCACACCCCACATCCGTGGGTCGCTGGCATGGAGGGGGCTCTCTGGACATGCCCCATCACAGCCTCGTCCTGCTCTGGCAGGACTGGTGAAGGAAAGCATGGGCACAGCCAGGGCTCTTCCCTCCCTCCCCTTCTCCTCCACTTAATGGGGCAGAAAAACCAATTAGCTTCATAGATGACGATTGGGGGGGTCGGGGACTCCCCGCGGGCACGGGCAGGGGTGGCTCTGCTTCCCCCTCACATCCATCTCAGGAACTGTCTCAGGGCACGACGACACCCATGACCCCCTCCCAGACTCCCTTAGGATCCCCACAGCCCCCTGCACACCCCCCATGCCCCTTTAACAAGCTCCAAGCCCCTCCAATACTCCTTGAGAACCCTGCAAACTCACTTAGGACCCCCCCCAGATTTCTCTGTGTACCCCCCAGTACCCCCCCAAAGCCCCAGGTACCCCCCAGATAGCACCAGCACCCACTACCGGCCGGGCTACCCTGACCCCAGGTGCTTCCCACTTGCATTTTGGGTACTGGGATCTGGTACCCTTCACCGAAGCCACGCTCAGAGGAACGGGGGGCTGCAGAGACCTTGCAGATGGGGAAACTGAGGCAGGGAAGGGGGTCTGACTCGCCTGAGCTCACCCAGCAGGAGAAGAGGATCAGCATCACATCCCAGCAGTTGGTCTAGTCCCCTGTCCTCTAGGCAGCACTGCCTCTGGTCCCCCAGCCCCCCAGGTCCCCGAGGGGTGCGGGGGACTCCCCCCACGGGAACCCAGAGTGTGCGTGGCCCCCGTGAGGGGGGACCTGTGGCCAGGCTGCACCTCCGCTCCAGCTCTGTGCTGCCGACTGCAGTAATAGCAGGGTCCGATTTCCCCGAGGCAACGAGGCCAATGTCGTGGGGGTGTCAGCCAGCGCTCGCCCGCCTGCAGCAATGAGATCAGTTGTGGACCCCAAGCGCATGCCTGGCTGCCGTGCCAGCGGGCCTGCTGAGCTCAGCCGGCCCCGCCACAAGGGGGGACAATGCAGGGTCACCCCTCTGACCCCCCCCTTGCGTCGGAAACCCCAGAGGAAGCGTGTCCCCGTGCGGGGATCTCCAGCTGTTTCGGGAAGGGTGACACACAAAGCCTTGCTTGGGGCCACCGCGGTGGCACGGTGGGCTGCAGCGGCCGTGTGCAGTGGTCGGAGAGTCCCAGGGCAGTGCCGGGGTGGGGGAGCGGCATGACTCAGCCCGCTTGCGAAACTCCTATTCTTCCCATTGTCTGGACAAGCCGGTGGCCTCGGACATCTCCGTCCGCAGCAGCCGGGCCCCTTCGCAGGCAGCAGGGTAGCACGTGGCAAGCAGCAAAGCCAGGTCTTGAGCTCCCCAGGCGGCAAGCAGGCAGGCAGCCGGGTCTGGGGGGCAGATCCCACCCCCGAGCAGCTCTCCCGCAGACGTGTGGGTGTGCGAGGTCCACCCCTGCGCTCGCCTCGGCTCTGCTCCCTGTCCGCGCCCAGCCCCACCAACGAGCCGCAGAGGCCAGCAGCTTCCCAAATCTTGGGCGTGCGCTGACCCCCAGGTGTCCTGCACCCTCTGAGCCCCACAAGCCCGGGATAACCTCCCAAAATATACCCCATGCGGCCGCTGCCACAGCAGCCCAGCCCGGGCAGCCCCAGGGGTCAGGGGTCACTACTGGGCCCCTCGAGCCAAACCTCAAAATAGGGAGCCGGCTGGAACGCAGCGCAGAGGAAGGGCGCTTCAATGGTGGCGGTGCCCAGTGGGGTTTTGGGGCCCCTTTTTGGGACTGTCCCCCATCCCCAGCTAGAGGGAGGAACCCCACTGAGCCCCGGCACACGGCACAGTGCAGCAAATATTTATCCAACATCACTTCCCTGGCCGCTCCCCCACTGCCCCCCCGGCCAGCTGGGCTGGGGCCCCGCACACACGCCGGGCCACGTGCGGGGCCACGGCCGTGCCCCGCGGGATGTCCCCGCTGAGAAATGACTTCACGGGCTTGCCGGCATGGCGGCGAGGGGTCAGGCCAGACCAGCCAAAGCTGAGCGAGGGACATTCAAGGGAAGGGAGCAGAGCGCCAGCGCCAATCCTGCTCAGAGCAGGAGAGGAGGGCGGCCGCTCCCCTGCCGCTCTTGGGGAGCCGAGCCAAACATCTGCTCCCGCCTCCGGGCTGCGCCAAGCTCAAGTAGCTGTGAGGAAGCCGGAGCCAGGCCAGCCAGAGCGTGGCGGGTGCCAGCTCGAGAGCATCCCTCCCGGGGGAATGCTGCTGGTAGCCCCCAGCCCTGCTGGAGAGGACCACAGGCTCTGCAGTGCCCGGCTGCCAGCAGTGCCAGCACGGTGGCATGGGACAGTGCGCAGGGTGTACTGTGAGCTGGACACACGTGCCGATCCCTGAGCTGTGCAGCGCCCCGCGGTCCCGATGCCAAAGGCTGCTGCCATGGCTCCATTCCATGCCCATGAAGAGAGTCGGGGCAGTACCTGGCTCATGGGGGGGGCAAGTGCTGCAATGCTACCTCCCTTTCCACCCCCAACAAAAAACGAGGCCCAAAAGGAAGCCCCCAAATCACAGCGGTCCCGGGATCGCATGAGGACTTCCCCAGAGCATTGAAAGCCCCAGGGGACGTGCACAGCTTCAGGGATCAGCTCCAGAGTGACGCCTGCATGCCTGAGGCCCTGCAGTGCACACGGATCATCAGCGCTCCCACCGCCACCGCAGCGAAAAGGCACTGACTCAGCAGCCAGCCCCGCTCACTCTCTCTCCGCTCTCCCGGCCCTGTGCTTGGGGATAGCAGGATTGGGCCTGGCAGCACCCGTGCTCTGCCAGAGGGGCAGGATGAGTCCATCCTGGGCATCCCCATGGGATTCTGCCACTGCGGGGTATTTGAGCAGCTGCAAGGATGGAGCCAGCTTGTCCCAATTTGTCCCTGGGGACCTCACCTGGGGAGCTGCCCGTCCCACAAGCACCATCTCAGGGTGCACAGCTGAGCTGAGGTTTCGTGTCCCCATAGGTCACCTTGTGTACCAGAGCCAGGGAGAGGTGCTCCTCCTCCTCTGCACCCCGCAAACCCCACCGAGAGTGGCTCTGCCCTGCCACAGCACAGGTACACCCTGACCCGACCTGCTCGCAGCTGGCAGGGTGGACCAAGGGAAACTGAGGCACAGCTAACGCCACACAGCAGATCCCTTCAATCCCCAGCCGGTGCCCTGCGCCGCCCTGCAGCATGAGGCACACGACAGGGAGGTGCTCAGACCCTGCTGAGCCCTTGGCACTGGGCGCGGTGGCCTGATGGACCCCTCTGGGGACATCCAGAGCACCCCAGCACCCTCGCAGCAGCATCACTGTTTGTAGTGAAGCGGTTGGGGAACGGGCTGGCTGATGAAGGGTCTGACAAAAGGAGGGTGGCGGAAAGGACGACATCACGCAGGGCGTTCTCCAAGCAGGAGACGTGGCGGAGCAGGGCAAAGCAGGGACGAGCCAACGCTCTTGTCATGCCCTCAGGCCAGGATCCTGTCCTGTGTGGGAGGGGGGAAGCCCCCTAGCCCCAGACTGGCAGGGCTGTGGGGTGGGAGCCAGCACAGCCCATCAGCTCTCGACCACAGCAAAGCCTCACAGCACCCCACTCGCTCCTCACCGCGTCCCGGATGGCCCCAGGGAACACCTGGGGGTGATGCATGCTCACCCGCTCCTGCGCCAGCGCCAGCACCCAGGACCCGCCAGAGCTGCTCACATCTGGTCCCCGAGCACACACAGCATAGGGGGAGACGCACCAACGTGCAGCCGCTCTACACTGCCAGGGGAACGGCAGCTCCATGTGGAGGAGGTGGCACCGCTCGGACATGCAGGATGTGGCCGGGACGAAACCGGGCAAAACCTGGCTTGAACATCCCCGCTCGGGTGCTCTCCGCCTCCTCTGCTGCCGCCTGATTCACGCGCAGGTCTGCACACGAAGGCGCCCACGCTGCTGCATCACAGCCCCAGTGCTGCACTGTGGCCGTACAGCCACAGAGGTCCCTCGGCAGTGGGTGGCTGCGCATTGGTGGACCTGCTGGTGGGGTGACCTTGGTGGGGTGACCTCCAGGGTCTGGGAAACAACCCCAGCCTGACCAGGGTGGGAAAGCATCACTGGCAGCACCGCACCCCTCCAGGTGCAGGGAACAGCAAGCTGAGCTGTGCCAGGTGGAGACCTGAGTCGACAGAGGCCAAGGAAGGGAGCGAAGATCTTTCACTGCCAGGGAAACAGCCCAGGGGTTTGTGCTGTCCCTGCCTGCGCCCTGCCCAGGCCCCAAGGACAGGCAGGACAGGGCAGGAGAGCAGCACCATCCCAGCAAACGCTGCCGTGTTAAGCAGAGCTCGCTGCCTGCACCTGGCCCTTCAGACACCACAGTGCCGGCTGCGGTGTGAGCACATCCCGGCGGGGCTGCTCCCAGCCCAGGCTGTGCCGAGTCCCCACCAGCCACGGACTGCCCTGCTGCAGAGCTCGAGGAGGATACCGTGACACCAGGAACAAAAGAAGGGCCTTGCTGCCACACAGGGAGGGCAAAGCCAGAGCTTTCCACCCTCCAAAACTGGCAGCAGGTTGCTGGTGGAGGGGAGCCGTGAGTGTCAGCCCAACGGATGCAGGCAGGCGGGCACAGCTGGGCAAGGAGCCAGGATGCCGGCACGTTTGGCTGATACAGAAACACTTCCGGGCACTGGGGTGTCCCCAGCCGATCCCTGCTCTCACCACCAGACCTGATCATCCCAGCCCCTCTCTGAGCCAGGCCCTGGGACCCCCACTGCCTTCTTGGCTGGGCTCACCCCAACCACCACACTGCTGAATTCACCCTGATATCCCCATGGACAGTCCCCACGCCCCAGCCATGCCTCACCTACCTCGGCCCTCTGTCCTCCCAGGCTGCTTCCCCAGCAAGCCATGGGGATGCTGGGTCCCATTCCACGGCCCTGCACGTCTCCAAGGGGGGACATGCCACTGCGTCCTCTGAGCTGGCTCTGACCTACTGCCCTACAAGCCTGGGTGTGCGCCAGCGCGGTGCAGGGAGGTGCTAGCCTGGCGGCCTGGGCTCGGGGGCTGATGGCCCCATCTGGAGCACTTGGCTCCTGCCCGGTGCATTAGCGGCGCGGGGAGACAGGGCCTGGGGCAGTATTTGCTTTCTAGGTCAGAGCCAGCCGAGGAGGCAGGATGAGGGGCTGCACTGCATGACTGCTCCCAGCCGGCAAGGCAGCTCCTCACCCCGGTTGGCTCTGGGGAGGACGGGATGCCCCTGCCCCCCTGCACTGGCTCTGCACCCTGCGCCCAGGCTCCTGGACAGGGCATCCTGGTGTTCCCCAGCACCCAGCCAGGGACATCCCCTGGGGACAGAGGCCCTGCCATGCTGCCCACTCTGGGGGAGCCCCCTCCAAGTCCTGCTGTGGGGCCATGGGAGATGGAGCTGTGACTAGGTCACCGCATGGCCCCGTGTGCCAGCAACGTGGTGACGTGGCTGATCCCCAGGACATGTCCCTGCAGATAAGAGGGTCCTGTGCCACCCCAGCTGCCCTCCTGCACCCATCCCTGGGGATGGGTACCCAGCACAGAGCACTCAGCACAGAGCACCCAGTCTGTCTCTGCACCCACCGGCAGGACACCAGGGATTTCCCTTGGGGCACATCCAGGGCATCACGCTGGGGACCTGGTGCAGGTACAGGGACTGTGGCACCTGGCCATGGGGTGCCGGCCCTGCTTGCTGTGGCACTGAAAGCCTCACCTGCACCGGGGGACTGTGGTGCTGCCAGGGCCTCACGGGAGGCTCAGCTGCACAGGGCTCCATTCCCAAAGCTTGGCCCTTCCCGGGAGGAGAAGCAGACCCTGCCCACACTCTGCCTGCTCAGTGGCTGATGGAGACAAAGTGATGCTCCGGCTCACCCCTCCCGGCACTGCCTCCACAGCCAAGGGCACCCCAAGGTTATCTGCTTGCACGAGCAGCTCCGAGACGAGACAAGGAGGGAGACAGGGAGCAGTGGAGCCCTTCATCCCCACAGCCAGACCTGCTGTGGCCCCAGCCATCCAGGGCAGTCCAAAGCCACCCCATTGTCCATCACACCCCGCGGTCCAGTGGCTGGTGGCAGAATCATAGAATCATAGAATCTCCCGAGTTGGAAGGGACCCACAAGGATCATCGAGTCCAATTCCTGACCTTGTATAGGACAATCTCAAAATTCACACTATGTGTTTGAGAGCATTGTCCAAATGCTCCTTGAATATTGTCAGGCTTGGTGCCATGACCACCTCCCTGGGGAGCCTGTTCCGGTGCTCCACCACCCTCTGGGTGAAGAACCTTTTCCTAATGTCCAACCTAAACCTCCCCTGGCACATCTTCCTGCCATTCCCTCGGGTCCTGTCACTGGTCACCAGGGAGAAGAGATCGGCACCTGCCCCTCCTCTTCCCCTTGTGAGGAAGCTGTAGACCGCGATGAGGTCTCCCCCCAGTCTCCTCTTCTCCAGGCTGAACAGACCAAGTGATTTTAGCTGCTCCTCATATGGCTTCCCCTCTAAATCCTTCACCATCTTTGTGGCTCTCCTCTGGACACTCTCTAGTAGCTTCACATCCTTTTTATACTGTGGCGCCCAAAACAGCACACAGTACTCAAGATGAGGCTGCACCAGTGCAGAGTAGAGTAGAGCAGTGATGTGCCACCTCTGGCTGCCAAGCGATGGGTTACGGTCCCCAGGAGGGGTCCATGCCGAGCCAGCACAAGGCACCCCTGTTCACCAGTGCAGGGCAGCCCCCCAAGGTCACCCCACGTGCCCATGGGGAGGACAGGTCTTATGCCCGCAGTGCTGTGGCCACTCTCACCCCCGAGCTGGAGCACTGCAGGGGCAGAGGCTAGCACAGGCACCTCTTGGTGTGCGTCCCCTCCAACTGTAACACGCGCCTCCGGGTCACGTCTGGGGAGCGCTGACCCCCAGGATGGGTGTGAAGCCATGGGCTGTGCTCTATCCTGCAACGAGCTGATGTGACTACAGCCACCCGAGGAGGGCCGGAGCAGCACTGTCAGGAGGCCAAATACCTCCTCCTGCTCTGGGACAACTCAAATGCCAGAGTTATTTATTTTCTCCTGTGCTGAAACAGGAAACCTCCAACATGCTGAAACCCTGGACCCTTGCCAGAGCCAGGGGCACCTCAACAGCGCAGCGGGAGCTGGACGCATCTGGAAAGAAAATGCGAGCCCTGGGCATGCTGGGTTGTGACCACCTGGCAGGAGATGCCCCTGGCCCCGCAGGTGGCGGGTCCCAGAAGGAGGGGACCCCACTCAGCAGCACACCCTGCTTCACCACGGTGCCACCCATTGGCAATGACACCTCGACGCCCGGTTCTCACTGGGGTGCTGAGACCTGACCCAGCCTGTCCCACCACGGGCCACTAGCACTCCCGGCTGGACACAGGATATCCCCAGGACAGCTCAGACCCACTGGTGTAAACTGGGAGAGCGCTTCTGAAAGCAGCAGTATTTACGTCAGCAGGGCTCTGGCTCGAGGCTCCCGCAGCCACACACCATGCACTTTTCTCAGACCCCTGCTCTGGGAACACCCAGATTAAGCTGGACACTTCCCGCACGCGGGGAGAGCAGCACGCCCCAGCTCAGGGGCTCACTGGCCCCAAGAAGCCCCAGCTGGCACACCACTACCAGCACTGCAAGGGCGACACTGGCTCACCAGTGGGAAAGCATCTCCTGGCACGTGGGGACATGATCCACCCAGCCGGACTGGCCGTGACCTATGAGGCCCTCCATCTGTCCCTGCTGCGCCTGGTACCCCTCCAGTGCTGGCCGAACAGGAGGTGGTGAAACCTCCAGGAGAGCTCCATCACGGGCACTTACCCTGTGGTGATGTCGTCATCCTCTGTCAGTGTCTTCCCCATCAGATCACTGTCACTCATGTAGCCTGACTTCAGCTCCACGTCGTCGGTGTCCAGTGCCTCAACCAGCTCCAGGCGGGAGATGTGGCTCAGCTTGCTGGGGCTGCGCATGGGCATGGTGTGCGAGTAGTGCGCCCGCTCGCCGTGCATGTACCAGCTGGGGGTGCCCTCAGAGCGGCAGGTCCCCCCGACCGATGGTGCATCCCCCGCCTGCAGGCGTGGACTCGACTGTCCGTAGCGCCAGGACAGTGGGGAGGAACGGTTGGACAGGCTGGAGACGCTCCGGGGGTTGGCTTCATCGCTGTCGTAGCAGGTCATCTCCAGGGAGCTGCGAGGACAGGATGCGGGGGTGGGGGGATTAGGGCAGGGCATGGCACCCAGTAGAGGTCTGTGCCCTGCCTCACGCCCACCCCAAACCGGGGCTGCAAGCGCTCAGAAAACAAAAGTGCCCATTTTGAGGCAGCCAGGCAAGGCCAGAGGCTCCCAGGGGTGTGGGCACACAGACACTGTCTGTCCTGACCCCCTCCATCTCAGCTAGCAGAGGACAGTCCCCTCCTTCCCTGCCTGGTGCCAGCACAGCGTCCCACGCTCCAGGACCCACTGGGACACCCACACCACCTGCACCCACTGGTGTCTGGTGGTGCCCATTTGTCCCCAGGGATTGTGGAGCGGGATGTGGGGTGGTCTGTGCCTCCCTACAGCCTCAACCACCCCACAGAGGCGATGCTCCCTGCACGGCCCCATCCATCCACCTTGGTGCAGGGGCTGGCTGCAAACATGCAAACATGTGGGAAAGGGGTCCGTACCTCTCTGGAGACCAGCCCCAGCCCCAACCCGAGTTGTGGTGAACCCCACTAATAGGGAGCCTTTAGTGGAAAGCCCAGACATGCTCCCCCATGCCCAGGCTGCTCTCCCTTGGCCATTTCCCCCTGCAGCACTTCAACATCTGCACCCCAATATCACCCCAGACCCAGGGTAGGACAAATTGGGGTGGTGGCACACTGATCCCAGGGCACACGGCAGCGGGCCATGCCGGCGAGCAGAGGCTGTGAGCGGAAGGGTGCAGAGGGGCAAACCAGGGACTGGGTCCCTGCATCAGCATCCCACGTCCATCCCACGCCAAACGCCTGCAGAGTGAACCTCCATGTCTGGGCAGAAGGGGATGCCCCAACACGGGCTGCCCGGCCCCACAGGGCTGCCAGCAAGCCTGCTGCTCTCCAGCCAGCCCAGAGCCCACAAGCACATCAGGAACGGGGAGTTCAGTTTCTCCCCACACCCCTCGGGGTGTATTTTGGGCAAATGGCATGTCGGGGAGTGATGTTGAGACTAAATTTAGACACCAAAAATGATTACTTCTTGGAGCAGCTACTTGGGAACCCACAGCCCTCGACTTGGCTCCAAACGTTACTATCAGTGAGCTATTCCCTAGCTTGGATTAAACGTTCCTGCAGGAGCACCAAAAGCTAAACCCTGGCTGCAGTATTGAATTTAAAACAGGGAACTACATAAAAAAACTAGGAAGTTTGTTAAAGCGGAACTAAAAGGGGCAGCTAAAAGGGTTTAGGTTTTGTCGGTAGCACAAAGGCTGTTGAAGGATGTTCTGCCAGCGGCTCGGAGCAGATGCAAACCACGTCTCCAAGCAGTACTAAAGCAAGCCCTTGAGGAAGCTTGTGCGGCCCTGCAGCCGGGTGCAAAGGCTGCCAGAAGTATGATGACGTCTTTCAGGAACAAAGTTGCGTCCCAGTGAGGAAACAGCAAAGGCTGAGCCCCCAGCCGCTGGATGGAAGAACAGAGTGAGGAGAACAAGAGAAATTTGAGGAATAGTTTGTGGAAGGAATAAAGAGAGAGCTTGAAGAGGCTACAGGGACACCAGCGACGATGTGGGCCACATCCAGAGGACCGCAGATAACATCCGTATCGGACACATTTGTAGGAAGCATTCCCGAGAGCAGAATTAGTGGGTACGTGTGTAATTACAACATACCAGGGAAGAGCTGACACAGCTTTGGTAAAGGAAAATCCGGCTCACAACCATGGTGGAGCTCCTGGAGGGATGCAGGGAGCATGCTTCCGAGGCTGCTGCAGGCTACCAGAAGGTGGTGGATCAGTGCCCTCACCAAAGGCAGATTAAGCTTCCAAATAAACTCAGCTGCCATGGGACAAGAGGGAAAATCCTCACGTATTTAAGAACCGTTTACGGGACAGAATGCAGGGCCAGGCATCCCTGGGCTGTCAATAGTTGTTTTCTTCCGTGGCAGGGATCCATCTGAGGCCTCCACCACGTGATGTACTCATAACTCATCAAGAAAAGGAACTGACAGTGAAGAGTCAAAACCCACCAGCAACGCTAATTTAATCACCCTTAATATCCTTGCCCTATTTCCCTAAGACCAGGGCTGACGGAGGATTTGCAAAGGAGCTGAGCGCTGGGGCGAGAAGGCGGCAGGTGAAGTTTGACACAGATGAATGCAAAGCGAACGCAGAGCAAACACAAAGCAAACGCGAAGTGAACACAAAGCAGCCCTGACTCGGCGTAAGCAGCGCCGGGCTGTGAACCAGCTCATATGCTGAGCGAAGAGATGGCAGAGCTGTAATGGATAATTGCAGGAAATGGCCAGCTCAGGGAATATTGCTGCAGCCCCGTGCAAATCCCACTGCCCCAGCGCTCTGCCGCCTCCGGCTCAGAAAAGATCTGGAAAGCGCAGTAAGGACGAGCAAGGTCTTGACGAGCTTCTGGGTTAAGAAGAGCTAAATCAAGCAGGCTGCTTCATCCTGGACGAAGCTGATCGAGGGGCGACACAGGGAAGGTCTGTAATGATGAGTGGTGGGTGAAGGGCAGGGGAGGAAGCTGCTGCTTTTTGCCCCTTCCGACACAAAAATGAGGACCGAGGGAGACCGCGAGGTGGCAACAAACACCAAGGAGAAGGATGTTCGCCGCATCCTTGGCTTTCCCGACTCGCTGACACCCGACACAGCCTCTCTGCAAAGCCCAGGCTTCATAACGCTGCTGCACCAGCGGGGTGGGGGCCGGGAGAGTGCCCTGGGGAGATGCCCCCTCCCCACCCGCCGCCCTCGGCCCACCGCTGGCAGGGTCCGGACCCTTCAGCCCCGATGGGGAGCCAGGCAGGAGGCTGGAGCTGCCGTGCAGACCCCGAGCACGTCCAGAGCAGAGCAGTAACCCTGCAGTGGTCTCAAGTGAGAGGCCTGGGGGACACACAGCTCGTCACAGGCATGTGACAGCAAGACCTCTGAACACAGGTAGACACACTGCTCTGGTCCACCACCCAGTGGTCACCCCGTCCCCAGCCCCGCCATCCCCCCCAGCCCCAGCTGCAAGCCTGGGGTGCTGCCAGCCCCGGTCTGGGCAGAGCACCCCACCTCTGCCCCTGGGCTGCCAGGCATTTAGTCAGCTCTGTCTGAGGGTTTCTCCATCATCACCTCTACATAGAGTAGAGAAACTGAGTCACAGTTGGGGATGGAGCCTGTGGTCCAAACGTGGGCAGGTGCAGGGGATACCTTCACCTCTGGTTGTCCATATGGGGACACCCAACCACCGGGAAAAGACCCCTTGGGGTCTGGGGGCAACTGGCTCCCCTCAGTGCCACCCCCACCCATCCCCACTGCCCCAGAGCATGTGAGGCAGCATCGGGCCCCGAGCACTGCCAGGGATGGGGCTCTGCCGCAGCCCCATGCATGACACCCCACAGATTTGGGGGCATCTCTCCAAGCCCCCATGCGCAGGGTCCCCAGGCCACAGGGCACAGCCAGCTCCCTCCCACCCACATGGCCCTCACCTGGAGCAGAGCCACTTCCCAGCTGCCCCGGCCTCCCTCGCTGCCCTAGGAAGGACACTGGTTGTGGGGAAGGGGTGGTGGGGGTCCACTGTCAGAGCCTCACCTGTGAGACACCTGAGAGCCCCTCAGGCTGGACATGGTCTCCTCCAGGTTCTGCCGAAGGTCCAGCACATTCTGCACTGTCCTCTTCCTCTGGGACTCGGGGTCTGCGGAGAGACAAGGCGGTGGCTTTAAAGGGATGAACAGCTTCTGCACCCCTCTGCCTGCAGCTGTGCCCACCAGCTCTTGCTCTGCCCACTGGGAGGGGACAGGGCAGGGCTGGCACGGGGCTGGAAATGCCATCCCCAAGGGTGCTGCAGCTGGGATGGGGATGTCTGGTCCAGAAAGGACAAGCTGGGGGGGACCAAGTGGGGCCACAGGACCAGAGGTGACCGCAGGTGACCAGAGGCCAGCTACAGTCAGGCGACCCCAAAGCACTGTGCCCCTGCTCCACGGGGCCACGCAGAAGCAGCCGTCCTGGGAGAATGTCCCCAAACCTGCCCCTGCATCCCCCAGGCCCCAGGGGAGCTCCAGCCTGGGGACACGGGCGCTGCAGCAGCACCACTCAGCACACAGGCTGCAGGAGCCGAGGAGATGTCAGGGAGTGGTGCAAGCCAAGCCCGGCTCCTGCCTCGTGCCCAGGGAGAGGCGGCTGCTTCTGCTGGTGGCTGGAGCAGCCAGTGGGACCGAGCCCGCCATGGGCACGGCTCAGGGCTGGAAACCCCCGAGCTCCAGTTGCCCTGGGGCTTCTCCAGGTGTGCACACCCACAGCACGGGCGTGCACACACACATGCAGGTATGCATCCCCCAACCTGCACGTGTGCACATGCATGTACCTGCACCACAACCACTTGTGCACACGTGTGCATATACACGCATGCACATCCACACACATGTGCATAGACACCTTCACACACACACGGGTAGGCACACGCATCCCCCGAGACACCCACACACACGCGCACACACGTGTGCACACACACACACACACAGAGGAGCGGGGTCACTCCTGGTACAGCCCTGGCAGCACTGCTGGGCTCAGGGCCACGGCTCCAGCCCCTGCACCCCTGACTGACTCGTGTGCATCCCCGGCAGCTAACAGCTGGGCCACCATGGCTTTGATCCCCGATTTCAAGCCTTTCAGCCATAGCTTGCTGTTGAACCGCAGTGACAACAGGCGCCAGGGACCCTGGATGTGGCTCCTCCTAATGTAACGTGGCAACCAGCGCTTCAGGATTTGCAACGCCACCGTGTAAGCTGCAGGGATACAGGGACCGGGGGGACACCACCGGCACGCACCCCAGCAGGCTCCCCGCAACGGCATGGCCACACGCCCAGTGCACAAGCAGGGCTCATGTCCCGTTGTCCCCATCACACACCAACCGTGCTACCAGACGCGCCGCAGGCAGCACCCATGGATAATGCTGCCCCATCCCCAGGCTCTGTTCACCCACAGGCCCGGGCAGGAGCATCTCAAACCGGTGAAGCGGCTCTGATTTACGCGTGACCCTGGAAGGTGGTGACAAGCAGCAACAGCCCCATTGAGACAGGTTAAATCAAGCAGGTTAAAGCCAGTTGTAGACGAGGGTAAGAGGGCTGGTGAGCCCAGGGGGCACCCAAGGTGGCCGGCACACACCGTCGCATAAGGATACCCAGCCCTGCGCCTGTCTGATCATCCTGGTCCGGCTCCCAGAGGAAGGCTTAGCAGGAGGCAAGTCATGAACTCGTTCTTAAATCTTCGTTGTGGCCCGTGCATGTTGGAGGAGTTAGTCAAAGGCACAGAACCTCCAACCGATGCCCCAGAGCCACAGGATAGGAATGTGCAGGCAGCAAGGGCAGAGGGATGGAGGGCTGGAACAGGGGGGCTGCACACATGGAGCCGGGGCGCAGAGGAGGCTCGAGGGGCCCTTGGTGCCAGAGGCCGGCACCCACTCTGCTCTGTGGCTGGGGACAAGGGGACTCTGTGCCCCTCTGGTGGGGCAGGCAGAAAGGGCTGTGCTGGGAGATCAGGGGCACCTCAAAGCTGTCAGGTCCTGCCCTTGGCCTGCCTGAAAAGATGGATTTTCAGGCTTGAAATGGCAGGGCAGAAACCTGAGGCCAAGTCCACTGCTGCCACATGTGCAGTCTGTAGGGCAATGGAAGATTTTGGAGGGGAGGCACATCCGAACCTTAGGGAAGAACAATGAAACACCCACCAGTGTCCCCAGGTTGGTCCATGCAGGGAAGAACTCAGCACCCTCAGCTCCTCCACCCTGGCCACATTCGGTGGGTGCTGTCCACCCTGAGCCCAGCTCCCACAGCCAGAGAAGGCGGCACACACAGCCCAGCAGCACCGTGTCCCTGTGGGCTGAGGCAGGACAGAGCAGGATGGGATGGAAGAGCCATCATTGTCCCCTGGCGCCGCCAACGGCTCCCGCCCCCCTGCCAGCTTGGCAGCATGCTCCTCCTGGGCACGGCTCCCTCCCAAAAACACCCCAGCTGCCTCCCCTGTGGCCACCCGCAGCCATTCCCCCGGGCACGAAGCCAGCGCTTGGGCCTGGCACTGCCTCCTCCCCGGGCGCCGCCGCCAGCAGGGCTGCTACAGCCATCCCCATCCCAAGGAGCGGCAAGGCCAGCGGAGCACTCGCTGCATCCCCCGCACAAGGCCGGAGGGGCTGGCATGTGGGTGCCACCTCCCCCTGCACCCTCAGTGTTGCTGGGGGATGCCCCCCCCCTGCAGCGAGGACCCCCAGGGCACCCAAGGTAAGAAGCAGCATCCAAGGGCTCGGGTGCCTGGCGGAGGACTGGAGGGTGCTTCAGCCCCAGTGTTTCAGGGCGATGACACTGACCCCCATCCCCAGCTTCATCCCCAGCAACATCAGCCATCCATGCCCGGCACAGTTTGCTCTCCTGGCCCCCAGTATTCGGGTGACAGTCCAGGTCACTCTAGCCTCTGGAGTCGCCCCAGGAAAAGCAGCAGCTCTCACCTGGGAAAGGGCCAAACTGCGACTCAAGGAGCTGCTTGGCCATCTCTGGCACACTTCCCACTGGCTGTGTTGCTGCCCGCGCTGAAGTGCCACCACCTATCCCCACTGGGCTGGGCTGGGGCGGTGACACCAGGCCCCCCGCAGTCCACTTTCCAGGTGCAGTGAGGGGCCAGGGGCTGTCTCGGGGCTGGCGGAGCTGTAGCATGCCAGAGCTGAGCCGAAACCGGAGCCGCTGGGAGAGGCTGGAGTGTGGGAACGGCAGGAGCGCGCTGGATTCCTCCCCGCATCGATTTAGCAAGCTTCCCGCAGCCAGATGTTTCCAGCTGCCGGAGCGGGGAACAGCAGGGACGGCTCAGCCCATGCCGCAGCAGGGTCACTTGGACACCCTGTCTCGGCTGGGCTCATTTTCCCGGCAGCAATGGCCAGGACGTGTCCACCAGTGTTCCCCGCTCTGCTGGGGCTGCAGGCCCAGGGACCGGCTGCCCCCTCCGCCCCAGCTCCAGGCTGGCTCGCAGCCCCATTCGCAGCTCCCCACTGCTCTTGCAGGCTCCGTCCTGCTGTCACGGAGGGAAGGGGGTGCTGGGTCCGGCCCTGTGCTCCCCTAGCCCCACCACGCAAAGGAGGGCAGCCCTGAGACGCAGCCACTGTCCCCAAGCCCTGTGCAGGGAGGCCACCAGGCCCCAACGCCTGAGTCGCTCTCCCCTGTGCCAGGCTGGGTCTAAGCTGCCTTGCCGGCTCTCTGTCCTGCCCTTGCCTGCAGCCGCGCTTGGTCAGCTCTCCCGGACCCCCCCAGCCCCTGCCGCTGCTGCCCCTTTCTTAACTGAGCGCTCTCAGTGCTCTCTGCAACATTGGCAAACACAATACAGTTCTGCTTCACACATGGGGAAACTGAGGCAGGAAATCCTAGCCCACCCCCAACCACCCCATCGTCTGCAAGTGCTCTCCCGCAGGGCCTCCATTGCCTCCCTCTGTGTTAAACACCAGGCAGCGCTGCCTGCTACACAACAGTGGATGTCGGCACAGCGACCTGGCCCTGTGGGCGCCCGGCCCCCGTCTCCTGCCCTGCACAACGGGGGAAGCAGCAGATACCATTGCCAAGAGAATGAGCATCGGCGAGGAGGCGGAATGTGGGGCCAAGGAGGAGGAAGAGGAGGAGGAAGAAGAGAGCTGTGCTGCGAAGGGCTGGCTCAGGGCAAGGCGCTGCGTGCTGTGGGTCTGACTATGCCGGGCACCGCAGAGCTGGGGCCGGAGGAGACTGCGGAGCTCCAGGTTGTGCTCATGTCCAGCCCTTCCATCACCTCCAAGAGCAAGCGGTGGCAGCTACTCTACCTGCACGACAGGGCGCAGCCGCGTCCCCGCAGCCGGGTGCTGCCGACGTGGCCAAGTACGTCAAGGAATGAGGAAATCATCAACTCCAAAGGGCTCATGACAGCTCATTTCAAAGGAGCATGTGGCCAACAGCTCCCGCTGGGGCCAGGCAGAGCTGCGTCCAGGGGACACGTGTGCCCCATGTGCCTTGGCACAGAAACCCGTATGTGTGTGTGTGCCGCCCCAGCACTTGTTTGCATCATGCATATGTTCATGTGTGGGCCACATGGTAGCAAAACCCCTCCGCCTGCAGAAAGGTGCGTGTGTGCATGTGCATGCCTGTGCCTGCGACCTTGCACGCGTGCCCACGTGTATGTATGCAGGCACGAGGACGGCAGCAGCCAACACCAACATCGGCACGAGTGTGCTAGGCTTGCATGGATGCACCATCTGCGCCTGCGTTCATATGCTCAGCATGAGCGTGGCACTCGCATGCGTGTTTTCTTGCCCCCCACGACCCAACCGGTCTCATTTCAGAAGATCAGACTCAGAAAGGACTCCTGGCGACCCAGTAAAGATTTTAATGGCAAGTGGGAATTTGCTGTGAAAGACCTCATGGTGTTTCTGAGTCATTACGGTGGGCTCCTATTAAACAGTAGCTGCAATGAATTTCCCCAGGCCGTGAAACATTTTTAACTGGTTGCTCAATCCCTTCCAGCGCATTGAAAAATACACTACTAAACTCTGCAATAAAAACCATTCTCCCAGGGCCGTGAGACTCCTCTAGCCCAGCTGAGTTCCCCAGCTCCACAAACCCTTGCGCAGATAACACTCTTCTCCTACCATGCTGCCCCAGCCCGTGCTCCCAGCTGTATTTATGAATGAATCAGCCCAGGCATCCTTTTGCTGGTATTTTCCTTGCAAACCCTCTGCTCCAGCACCCAAAGCCTGCCAGAGACCTGAGACCCCGAGCCCGGTGCAAACTTTGCCAAGCCCTGCGGGTTCCCAGCTTACACCCCGCAGCGTGCAATTCAGTTACCGGCGTCTTGGCGCGCCAACAGCAGAGTCTTTCCATATGGAGTAAAATGGGTTTATCTTCCATTTCTTACATCCAGCTCTGATTCACGCTCCCAGACGGCTGGGCAGGGGGATGGTCACAACCTGCAATCCTTCTCCCTGTGGCTTAATTAATTCTCTTCCTCCCCCCACCAACAGCTACCAAACAGGCTAAATGAGCAGCAGAGATGGCTAACGGGGCTCTTTGGGGTGACTGCCAGGTCCGCAGTGTTTGCTTCCACCATCGGCCTTGTTTTCCGGCCTGGCTCCATCCTTGCAATCCCTGCGTGCTCCCCACAGGGATGTACCGGGCCTCCCCAAAACCACCCCTCTCTCTCAGGAGATGCCCCAGGGCACCTCGGCTGGGCAGAGCACATCCCTCCACCCAGTGCCCCAGGAGGGCATCTCGCCCTTTCCTGCAAACCTGTTGCCCCACCCCACTGGAAGGAAGGCAGCAGGTTCGTTAGCATTCGCCATGGTTTAATTGCTTTGATTGCCAGGGGCTTCTTGGTGTGAGCTGAGGGCTGGTTATCAACCTCATGTCTCCTGTAGCAGTGTTGGGAGTGGGTCCTGTTCCCTGAGGGGCAGGGAGCCCTGTGCAATCCAGCACACTGGTAACACGGTACCTGGGTACCCGGATGTCTGACTGGCGCCTCCAAAACACCCCAAGGAGACTGACAGGGAGAATCACAGCCACCATCCCCCAGATGAAGGCAGCAGCCCCCAGGCTGATGGAGCTGGAGGTGCTCTTCCCCAGGGGATGCAGAGGCACAGCCTCCTGCCGACAGGGACAGGGGATGCCGCAGATACTTGCGAATAGGTCCCCGTCCCCAACTTCAGCCAGGGCAGGCTGGGCCTCCCTGCTTGCCCCGCACATAGCCCTGTGACCCTGGTGGGATGCGGGCTGCAGGGAGGAGGCTGCATGCAGCCCAGTGCATCCAGCACTCACCCTTGGCAGAGGGAGGAAAGACCAAGCAGCAAAAGGCAGGGTAGGCAATGGAGTTACACTGGGCAGTGCCGGCAGGGGCACCATGCCCCATGCACAGTCCAAGCCTCCCAGGGAGCACCAGTTCATGTGGGGACACAGCCAGAGGACAAGTAGTAGCAGGACGCCGCTTTGGCATGGCCACCCCATGTCTCACACCTTGCTGGACCCTTCTGCAAAACAACATGGCTCTGCAGGAGGCTCCAAAGGTGGCTGCAGTGCGGAAGGAAGCCCCTTCCCCTGCCTGCACCCTCTGTCCCCATCACCGCAGCCGACCCCATCACTGCAGCCAGCACAGGCTGAGGCAGCCCCACACCATGCATGGGGGCCATCAGCTCCCCGCTGGCAGGAGAGAGCAGAAAATTAGCAGCGGCACAGTGGTGACAGGCCGAGACTTCAGCCGAATCAGCACTTCTGGGGTGATTGCTGCTGCTAAGCCTTGTGAATCGCTGCTTGTAACAAGGGCAGGGCTGAGAGACCTGGAGCCTGGACCCTGTCTGGCTCCGGCGAGCCAAGCTTTTAAAAGGGATTCAGACTTTCTCAGGCTAGAGCAGCCATAAATCTAGTTAATTGGGTCTCTCCCATACACAAGTTTCCAAGTGAACCCGCCGGAGAGATCCAGACCGGGCCTCCAGCCCATTTGCGGGTAATTCTTTCAATGGATGCTGTGCTTGGCCCCAAACCACCCCACCTGCGCATCCAAATTACAGCTCCTTTTTCAGCAGCGAGAGCCTCTAGCTGCTCAACGCCCCGTGCATCCCACCTCCATGCTGCCCTCCGCTCCCCCATGCTGATGAGCTGGGAGCACCCAAAATCCCCCGTGTCAGGGCGGACCCTGCTCCTGCACGCGGCACTGCACACCCCTGCAACAGAGCTGCTCTCCAAAGCTGCTCCTGCAAAGCATCAGAAGAGCTGGGAGCATCCCAACACCCCATCCCCAGCACCGCAGGTCTCCAAAATAACCCAGAGGAAACGCCTGCACAGTTTGGGAAGGAGGGGGGTCGCAGATGGCGGGTGGATGGGCCGGATCCATGCACCAAGGGGTGCCCTGAGGCCCACGAGAGCTTCCGGAGACCGGCACACACAGCGGCAGAAATGCACGGTGACACTAACTCCCTGTTTATCATCCCCATGGCCTCAGGCACATGGGCATGGCATCACTAGCGGTCACCGCACCTGGGGTCTGTCCTAAGCTGGGGCCCTTGCAGAGTGGGGTCAGGCTGGTCATGCAGCGCTCTGTGCCTCAGTTCCTCCCCCCCCCCGGAGTTTGCTGTCCCCCTGGGGGTGTTATTGGGGTGCGCCAGCGCCGTGCTGGCCAGCAATGTGGCACAGCTGCGCCCAGCCTGGGGATTTCAGGTGCCCCAAATACTCCGCACACGACACCTTTAATGCAGCCACCAGCAGACGTTCCAGGCGATGCTGCAGACCCTGTGCAAAAAAAAAAAAAAAAGCCAGAAAGGGGGGGAAAAGGGAAAAAAACCCAAAACCCCATGGCAAGGCAGAAGGTGCAGACGGGCCCTGGCTCGGAGGCCCTGGAGCAGCCGGCGGCAGCGGGTTCACGCTCCCCACGCGTCACCAGACGCGGGTCGGACATTGTGGAAATTCAAAATTCCAGATGGCTCTTTTTGGGTGGGTTTTTTTTTCCTTGCCTCATTTCCAAGGCAACAAGACTCGCTGTCATCTGCTAGTTGCCATAGAGATTTCACCTGATTCTGCTTCAGCGGAAGAGAAAGCCGGGCGAGCTCACTGCTGCCGAGGAGCCACGAGCCGCGACCGCCTTCAAACTTACTGGGAAGAGTGGAGATAAATGGGGCTTTATATGACAGAGGCAATGGGCTGATTCAGAGGATCAAAGGAAGGAACTGCGGGTTTCTATAGCACAAATCAGCCCTTCACTTAACTGCTTCGGTGCCCTCCAGATGTGCCCTACATCTGGGGATGTCGCCAGCCCCCACTCCAGGCTTTGCCTGGTGGAGGAGGGGGACGTGGGCGCAGGGGGAATCCTGCACCCGCTTCTGGCTGCATCCTGAGGACCAAGCAGGGATCCCATAGTGTGTGACGGAGGGAGGGCACAGGGCCAATGCCTGGTCACAGCCACGTCCTTCGTCCCATAACTACCATCCTCACTGTGCACAACCCTCGTCCAAAGCCCCCATGGCCCAGAGGGCAAGCGAGCAGAGGGGAGCATGGGGCAAATGCAGAAGCAGCCAGGGAGGAGGGAGACCCTTGGGCAAGGGTGGAGATGCCCACGGGCTGTGCTCAGCACGGCTCCACTGCCATGAATGTGGGGGTTAAGTGCCACGTGCTCCCAGGGGAGCCACACGCAGCTGGCCACAGACAGCGCTTGTTCCACGTGGGGCACTGGCGCCATCTCAACGGCCTCATTATTGCTGAGGATCCTCCACATAGATGGTGTGGACGTGTCTGTGCCCCGAGCCCGGCTGCAGCACATGGTTCGCAGTCATTCCCCCCAGACCCACACTTGCCCCCAGGTCCTGCAGCAGCTTCACAACTGCCTGCCCGCCTCCCAGACACAACTGGGATGCCCAGGACTGGGCACATCACCGGTACAACGCCCTGTGCCATTGCACCCCCAGCGACGTGCACCCATCCCCTTTCTTCTGCAGTTGGTCTGGGAATAAAAACCCAGGTGAAAACTCAGTGCCGTGGGGATTCCCAGGCCTTCCCGCAAGCAGGGCAGCCACCCAAACTCAGATAAGAGTGACACGACTCAAGGGCTCCCCAATCTGCGACAGCAGCCCTCAGACTTGCAGTCAGATGCCCCAAATCAGCAGATCTGATGGAGCCAGCCCGCCCTGCCTGGGGCTCCCTTTTGCGGTGGACATCGAACCCCTTGGGCACAGGAGAAGATCCCAGGCGCTGGCAGGGTGCTCACAGGTGGCAGTTACCCTCAGGAGCGCAGCGGGCAGAGGTCCCCATGCTCATCCTTCCCCACTGCTTTCTGCCAGGCACCCAGGCCTGCCTGAAAGCACGTTTATCAGACCCAGGAGCCTGTCCCCTCCCCAGCCCATGTCCACATACCAGGGCTAGCAGGGAAGGGCCTGGCCGGGTGGGCAGCTCTTGGCTTGAGTTGGCTCTGTTTTGCAGGGAGAACAGAGTCATTAGTGGAGCCAAACTCCCCATTTCCAGCCAGAATACGGCCATGCTTGGGGAAGCTTTATATTCACACAGACAAACAACTCACATTTGCTTTTTAACTGTTGGAATTGCACCCACTGGGACGGAGCGAACAGGGAGCCTTTTGTCCCCCTCGCCTTGTGACTGCGAGCTTTGTGCAGAGCAATGCGTTGCAAACACAATTCTCCCCAGCCTCAGCTGGGCTCTGGTAGACACTTGGTCGGTCTGTCCATCACCAGATCAGCCAAAGAGCCCTCGTGTGTCTCCAGCAAGAATGCAAAATGTCCTCCCTGGCTCCCCGACCAGCCGCAGCCTGCAGAGTTGCTCTGCGCTGAGCTGCTTATCAGAGCCACCAAGATGGACCCAAAACGCAGCCAGTCCTGGAGGAAGGCAGCGGCTCTTCGCTTCGCCGAGTAATGAGGCGGGGAAACTGAAGTTGCAGGGGCCTATGGGCAGCAGAGCTGCTTCACTCAGGTTACAGCTCGCCTGGGAGCGAGGGAGAGTAGCTCCGAGCATGGAAAATCCCAGCATGGCACAGGCACAAAGACCAGGTCACCATGAACCTCCAGGGAAAGTGCCCAAGTCACCTCCCAGACAGGGGGTCTCTGGAGACCTCCAGCCTGTTGTCAAGCTCCTGAATATCAGAGCTGGCAAGGCACTCACCAAGCTGCCACAGGCACCGGTGCTGCTCAGAGCTGCCACCCTGGAGAGGGGCAAGGGACAGCCCACCCGGAGCAGGACATGTCCTTGAGGCACTGGCTGAACCCTCGTCCTGGCCCACTTGCGCTGCCCGGGAATGAGCTCCAGAAGAACGAGACCCCCGTGGTGCGGCTCTCCTCCAAACCCTCAAGCCTCGGGAAGGGGCTCAGCGCTTGCAAGCTCATCCTGGGCTCTGTAAAGCCCAAGGGATGCTAGCCCATGAGGGTCTGGCTGTGGGCAGGACCAGACCCCAGGGAAGGTCATCAGCCATTGCATGAGGTGGTCCCCCAAGAGCACCTCAAGAGATGAGCCAGGGCAGGAGACAGTGCACCTCAGACTCCCCCAGCCCTCGGGGGCAAACCCAGCTTAAATGAGTTCCAGGCTCATTTGTTAGTGGATCTATTGTTGCCACATCCCACAGGAGGAGGGAGATAACCAAGGCTATTTTTGCTTCCATCTGGGGAATCGTTTCCTTCCAACGTGTACTGCCACAATGCTAATTTTTAAGGCTGATGATTAATTGATGTCAGGCTCATTAGGAGGCCAATGGATCCTTCTTCCCCAGGAGCCCCAAGGACGGAGGGGACGACATGTTTTGACAGATGTCGTTCGAGCCGCGTGTGAGTGACGTCCTAACAACGGAGGAAAATAGGAGCCATTACCATGGAAAGCCCTGGAAATGGGAAGGGAAGTGCCTGCACGCGACCTCGGCGCCCTTCCCTGCACACCCTCTAATCAGCCCTTCACGCTCTGCCCTGACGGTTACCAGGGTTTTGCTCCCAGAGATAAACGGCCATTGTGCAAACGCGGGGGTAATTGAATCTCCTGCCTGCGGTGCAGGCAGCAGGGAGGGCTCAGCCTTTCTTCTCCCCCCACCCCAGCCTCACAGGAGGGCCAGGTGCCAAATTCACTCTGGCACCAGGCGCAGCAGCCTGCAGAGAGCCGGAAACAAGTCCACTGCACATATGATCACCAGGATCCCACAAGGCTTAGGGTCTCCCTCCACCTGCGGTCCCCCGGCAGTAGGGTGAGTGAGCACTGCCAGCTGGCGGGGTGCCCGGGGGTGCTGGTCCTACCAGGCACCGGGGCAAGATTCACCCCCTGAAAAACATAGCAGTGTCTGCAATAGCAACCCAGGCGCGGCTGAGGACTGACGTGCATATCACACGTTTCAGGGTCCTTTCGGTCCACCCCATCAGGGGCACGCTGCCCAGGTGACGTTCATCCCAAAGCAAACCCACTACACTCTCCCAAAGACGAGCTGGCACACGGTGAGCGGCAGGAGGTTTGCTGGAAGAGGACACCATGGCTCTGACAGTGACGCACCAAAACCCTGCGGTCATCCCCCTGACCCTCCATGCAGCCAACAGGAATCAGCAGCTCCGGGGTCCCTGCCCAGAGGTGGGATAAGGCATCCAGGTAACCCAGTGAAGAGCCTGGGCTGACCCAAATTAGCGCAGGTGAACCCTGCTCTCCTGTCCACTGTGCCTGCTCCCCCAGGGCCTCCCCCTGCTGCAGTAAGGGAGGGCAGAGCATCACACCCCTGCCTCACCCACCCCATGAATGCTACCATTATCTGCCAGCACCATTACCTCTTCCTCCAGACCTGCTCCGGGAAGGTGCCTTCCCCTCACCGGAGCCGGGAGCAGTGCCAGCCCCATGCACCTCTCCCCATCCTGCGGCCCCCTCCACCCTGCTCCTCTTGCAGCCCCCCACCCGGCACAGCGGCTGCAATGACACCCAGGGTTTCATCCTGCCGCCTCGCAACGCTGCCCCACATTGCCTTGCCGGGGAGATGCTGGGTCTCTGCCGGGGAGATCAGCAGCACTGGTCTCCCCTCACCCACCCTCAGGACCCCCAAATCCTCCACCGGCTCCAAAGTCCATGCTGCTGATCTGCCAGCGCTATTATTACGAACTTGTTTTAATTGCTGCGCAGTGCCTCAAGCACCCTTCGCAGGGAGAGGGATGCGTATGAATAAATTGTCTATTCTTAGCCCTGACGGTTCCCCGTTGGGAGCGCAGGGGCGAGGGCGCGGTGTGCTCAGCGGCAGTACCCGCGCCGTCCTCCGGCTGCTTCCCACCCTGCTCGGCCTCTCGCAGTGCCCTCGGTGGGTCTCCGCCACCGGGAAAAGGTTTTCTTGAGCAGCAGTTGTGTTCTTCCCACCAAAGATGATTTGCAGAGAAGGAAGATCCTGTTGTCTTCAGGAAATCTGGGTGTGCCACAGGAGGGAAGGGGATGCTTGGGACCAGAAAGCTCTGTGCCACCGCTGTGGGAGCCACCACTCGGTCCCTGCTCTCCTCCCCGGGACCCCAAAGCCCACAGCACCCCTGCCCAGGTGCTCCAGTGGGGCTGAGGGACGGCATGGAGAAGGAGTGCTCTTCACCTCAAATCCATCACCTGCGTTATGGTGACAGGAGGGACTCTGACTCGCTTTAGGACTCAATGCAAAAAACTGCTGTTCCACCCCACAAGTCCAAGTTTTACTGCAGGCTTGGCAGTGCCAGGGACGGGCAGGGCGGAAAATGCTCTGAAAAAGGCATTGGCACTGACAGGAGGGATTTCAGTGGAGCATCCCGGCTCTCCGTGTGCCAGCTCCCACTGCCGCCCTCGCCACGCACCTGCCAACACCAAGGGCTGAGTGACATGCGGTGACAGCGGCCACGAGCCCCCAGGCACATCAGCTCACTCGGATGTTAAACGGGAGAGCGGCTGCTCGCCTCCAAACCCCTGTGCAGCAACAAGCCCCCTGTCTCCTGCATGCTGCAGGAACCATTTAAGCACGCCGAGTTACACGCCCCAGCTTGGACGGTTTGGGATCCCCCCCGCTGAGCTGGAGACAATGCTGCTCCCCGCGCCGCCAAAGCGCCAAGCACATGGCTGTCCCGCAGGCAGCGCCCTCCCGGGGACGCGACCCTCCGAGGGGTGCATGATGGGGTCTCTGGCAGCACTACAGCCAGGATTTATCCCCTCTAAGACGTCCCACCTCCGCACAACGGCTGCCTGCCCTGGACAAGCCCTCTCCACCGTGGGAAGCAGCGCTGCAATGTGGTTTGAGCTCTGCTCCCCAAATTTGCTCCGGGGGCCTGACCAAGCACTGATGATGCACAGCCCAGAGCCAGGACCGCTGCAGGAAAAGCCGAGCCAACACTACAGCTTGGGGGAAAGCATCAGCCAAAAGTCACTCAAACAAGGAAGCGATTTGTCTTCTTCTGGCTGCGCTTCCCCCTGACAAAGGAGCGTGGAGCAGGGAAGTCAGTTGTGATCACGTGCGGCGTACCGACTGAGCAACCACTGAATCGGCAACTGGGAGCGCTCACACCAGGAGCCTGACAGATAAAACAGAACAGGGGAAAAAGGATGAAAAAAGAAACGCCATGTGACCCCTCGATCCAAGCCAGGCATCACATCCAACAGTTCTGAATATGAAATACACACAATGAGCTCCAGCGAGTAATTAATCCCTTCAGGAACACTGTAAGTGATTGCAGACAGTATACCAAGAAAAAAAATTGGAAAGTCATTGAAAAAATTACCATAGAATGTTTCTTTTTCTGCTCCAGTATGAAATACAATGAGATCTGCTAGGAGATCTCTCTGCTCTGCAAAATTTAAAGGCAATGGATTTAAGCTGTTTTTCTAACACCACTCAATCTACCTGCCAAACTGACAGCTGTGAGAAACCAGCCCGACCCGAGCCAGAGCAGCAACAGCAGCCCATCTCCAACGGCTCTCACCACCTCACCTCAGCATTGGTGGGACATGGCGAGGGAAGATTTCTGCAGGGGATGAAGCACAGCACAGAAAGGCATCCACGATATCTCACGGCTATGTCATCAATTCAAACCTTCCGGAGGCCTTTTGCAGGTCAGAAGTACGGGAAGTGCCAGCAGCAGTGCTGGGCATAAAACTGGCTTATGGAGCAGGACAACCCCTCCCAGTGATGAGATTTTGGGCTCCCTGGTGATGCTCAGCCACGCAAGCCATCCCCCTTGCCTGCCTCCACCTCCCCTCTCCATCCCCGTGCTCCCCCTTACCTCCTTCACCTTCTTCAGTGTTAAGCAGCCGGTCCTCCAGCTGGAGGGCAAAGAGCCAGAGGGCTCCGATTTGGGCTAAGTTCTGGCCCGTTGCACCCAAAGCCCTGCCTCTGCTTGGTGCCCTGCATGAACGGGCAAGGAACCACATCTGTCCACATCTGCCCTCGTGCAAAGCCACTGTGTACAGGTGACCAACCCTGCCATCCCCCGCAGACAGATGGACAAGCACCCGGAAGCATCTGTGGCGGGGTCTGTCCCGCCACCCAGCCTCAGCCCCCCACCTCTGGGGAGCACCAACCCACAACACAGCAAGGGAGGAATCAAAGGGCACTGCAGTTGCCTTTTACTTTCATATTTCCGTGGTATTTTTCAACCATTTTTCTACTTGTAAAACTGGGGTTTATTAAAAAGAGCATTAGGAAAGGTATTTTCTCCTGTTGATAAAGTGACTTAAAATTAGTTAGAATTTTAAAATTAAAAACACACCCTAAACTTTCACTTCCACTTGAAATCACTCTGGTTTTGAAAACAGACCCTTTTTTCCCCCCCCATGTCCTCTCCTGGATTTTCCCCCTCTCCTGTTCTCTCCTCACCATGTTTTTGTTTAAAAATTCATCAGGCCAGGGAAAAATTCCGGGGCAGGAAAAGAGGGAAGAAAAAAAAAAAGTGGAAGAAACTGTGGCTTTTGCAAACCCATCTCTGCACAGGGGAGAAGCAGAGCTGCAGACTTGCCTTCCTCCTCTTGGAAAGCAAGAGGCACTCAGAAGGATGAGGGAATATCATATATTAACCAACCTCCCGCACAACCCCAGCGGCGGATACGGCCTCGCTGACCCTCCCCAGAGCCCTGCAATCCTCCCTGGGCTAACATGGCTCCCCCAGCACAGCAGCCAGCCTCAGCCGGGGAAAAAGGGATGGATGAGCCAGGAAAACCACCCTGCGTGTCAGTGTGGGATGCAGCTTGCTCCAGCACTGACCGTAAACCCCGGCTGCTGCTCCCAGCTGAGCTCGCAGAGACCAGAACAGCTCTTAACAGGGCTCTCGCTCTGACGAGCCAAGTGCCAGAGCGTGTCTGGCCACGGTGCGGCTCTGAGCTGGACGCTGGTTGATGTGAGGCACGTCCCACACGTGACACTGATTTGGGGAAGGATTGAGACATACCCAGACGCTGTTACTCAGCGGCAAGGTCACTCTCTACACTGGTGCGCCGTGCCCAGTGGCCACAGATGCTGAACACGGGGTGCTGCCAAAGGGGCAGGGACATCCTGCGTCCCCGAGCGTACCCACAGTTTCAGGGGTTGCTCCCATCCCAGACCGATCCCACTCCGCAGCGCCAGAGCTTCCCCACTACAACGTGCATTTTAAGGACAGCTGCTGCACTCTCCACACAGGACGCATGTAACGTTTGCTTACAAGCGAGAACACTCCGCAACGGGATGAAAAGCTATATGGAAATGGGAGATCATTACCATGATCTCCTTGGAAACATCCCATCGGAGCAAGTTGTTCTTCCTCCTTCTTCTCTCTCCCCATGTGCACAAATTCTGGCACCCCGTGCATCGCTTGGCGTTGCCTCAGCACTGTGGGTCCAAAATGCAGGCGTCTGATTTCTAAAGCCATTGTCTAGGATGTGCTATTGAGCTGCAAAACATGGATGGTTTGGGATGGAAAACAGGCATCTCTTGCAATACAAAAAGAAGCTGGCAACCCAGATTTGATTTGTCTTTGAAGCTATAGAGAATCTCAACCAAACAAAATTTGCTTTATTCCTACAAAGGGAACGAGAATCTTAGCAACAAAACAAATCAGCACCTCTGCCCCCTGAATGCAACGATGAGCAAACCGAGAGCAGAGCAAAGAGAACACGGCTTCGCCCCGCTGGTCACTGCTGCGGCGTGGAGCAGCTGCTTTTGGAAAGCAGCAAGGCAGCATTGTACGCGTTAACATGCTCCACTTGGGAACGCGAGGCTGGAAAAGCTGCTTTGCAAATTTACTTTTGATTCGGAGCTCTGGGTTTCTCCCCTCCTTGCGTGCCGTTACATTTTGCAAGTGCTCATGCAGCCTGTTCAAGGCAGGGAGGTTTTCAGGAACCCCAAGAGTTTCACCAGTTTTAGCACACTGACTATTTGCCGACACCCTGGAAAATTTATTACTTGCTATTCGCTTTCAAAAGTAAGCGGGGCTGGGAAGCACACAGCAGTGCAAACAGCAGCTGAGCTGAGATTTAATCCTGCCCCCAGGTTACCGTACTTTCCCCATGACTAATAAGCTATCTGACGGGAGGCAACTCCTACCGCAAGCAACACTGCCACGCAAATTCTGCTTGCAGAAGGTTTTTGGAGCAGCTTTAAAATCCCAAGCTCCAGGCCCCGCTCTGCACAGCCCCGAAAGCATCTCGCAGGCTCCAGGAAGAGATTCCCTCGCTCATCCCCCATGCTGCTTTATGAGCGGGGCTGTTCCCCTCCCCTTGCAGGAACCGGCCACATGTTCTCCATCTGGGAGCAGATGCCCATGAGCCAATAAGCTCAACTTGGAAAACTAACTGAAAATAGCACAAAATTTCTGAGCGCTCTACAGACTGCGGCCGGATGATGGATATTAGTGCTCCAGCAGCACTGGGACGCCGTTTGGCACAGTGCAGCAAAAGCACAGCTAAAAGGGTCCAGGGAAATGAAAATGAGATGGCTGAAGGTGTTGCTGCCTGAGCGTCTGCCCTCTTCCAGATGTTCTTGCCTTTAAGGAAGGAGGGTCTCGGTCTGCTGGTAAATGAGTCCCCAAATTGCTGCTGTGCTCAGCCTGGAGTATTGAAGGACACCAGCTCTGTCCCTCCCACATCCCTGAAACCGCTGGGGAACATTCTGGTCTCCAAGGTAAAACCGAACAGCCGCAGGGCTGCTGTAGCTCTGTCAGGCTGTAACGGCTCCCTGGCGGCTGTGCTGGCTGGGGACAGCAGTGCGATGGGCCATGCCTCTTGTGCTCCGACACGGGGCAAAGTCCTGGGGAGAAAGGCTGACACACCACGCAGGGCAGGAACCCTCGCTGCCCTGTCACAGCTGTGCCTGCAGCACCGAGGTCTGGGGTTTGTTCTGGGTGCTACTGTTCCCCGTGGGGTCAGGATGCAGCCAGCTTTTGGGTGCATTTAACCACTCGACAGCAGGAGACAGGAGGTCCAGACAGTGAGATGATAGCCTCAACTCAACCTGGGGTGAGCCATCAAAATGGAATTTGCCAAAAGACAACGCGCTGATGACTGTGAGCCCCCAGCTATGTACAGCCTGAGGCACAAAAGACTCAGGTCCGCGGCTGGGAGTCAGGCAAACGTTGGTGCTTCTCCTTGGCCAGCGATCACATAACACATCCTCCAGGCCGGGCAGGATTTTAGCCTCATGCCAAGTCTACATGCATGTTATTTGGGAAAGAAACCACCACTGCCAGGAGCCAACAGGTCCCTTGCGCACTCACACCTCTGCTCCCAGGACCCCTCATCATTGCCCATCCCAAGGTGCAATGCATGCCCTGTCCAAGGTGACTCCAATTCCCTGGAAGGGTTTTTGTTACAATTTTAAATGAACCTGGGGTTTGTGGGAGGCACAGGAGTGCAGGGCAGCCATCTTCCATGGTGCCTGGCGGTGGCTGGCACAGCACCAGAGAAAAGCCCACAGGCTGTCCCCATTGACTCCCCACCACTGCTTGCCTTCGGCAGCCTCATACTTCCCCAGCCCAGCGGGACAGGAAAGCAACACACCAAGCGCCAACAGAGTGAGACTCAATTCACTCCCACCTTTTGGTCTGCAGCTGCATCAAGCCCAGTGAAGCCCAGCTGCGGCACAAGGCCAACTCCTTGGGAATCAGCACACGCCTCTCTGGGCTCACAGCAGCGACGTTTCCAGGATGCTGTCTGTCCGTCTTCCCTGCTGGGATGGGGAGGAAGCTGAACTTCATTATTTCCCTTGCTTTCGCTCTGCGCGTTGGGAGTTTGGAGCTGTCTCCTCGTCACTCCCTTGGTACAGTGGAAGTCAGGAGGCTAAAGGCAAGGTGGCTGCAAAAGTCCACACAGTTGGGTGGCCGTGGGTCCTGCACTTGTGGTGGCCACAGCACCTGTGGCCCCATGTCGGTCCTGCCCTGGCAGAGCTGGACAGTCCCAGGTCCCAGCCACAATCTGTCAAATGCCTTTCCTCCTGGTTTTAACATGGGGGGGACTCGGTTGTCCCCACTCCTGCAAAGCAGTGCTCCCACCTCAGAGCCTGCCGAAACGCCCCTGCCTCACCTGACTTCACTGCCGCCAGGTTTGTTCATGACGCTGTACTCCCCCCAGCAAAGCCTTCTCCAGCTTCTGAGCCACCAAGGCTGGGAGAAGCGTCGGGATGTGGGAGCAGGCGCCTGCGAGGCTGACAGCATGTCCCCCATGGCACCACACCGGGAACCGGCTGGGGAGGGACGTGCTCTCCCCATCGAATGGCCCACAGCGTGTTTTCTGCCAGCCCCAGCTCACCTCGGGGAGCTCCTGTGCCACAGGAATCGATGCGAATTAGCCGCTATCTATCCTTCCACTTGTTTGCATCAGCTTGGAAATATAATGCCAAGTCAGAGATAAAGCGAACTGGAAACACCCCGACAGCATCTAACGCTTCCAGCCTGAGGGGTTCATTAAAAGAGATGAGTTTCAACATCGCAGGTCCCAGCCCGAATAGCAGGTTCCTTTGCCTTGCTCCCCAAGCACATCCCTCCCTGCAAGCACCCACATCTCTCCACACACCAGGCTACGAAAGGGAAGGGCTGCTCTCCATGTGGTGGGTTTTACAGAGCCCAAACTGCACTCACACGTGAAGGGGTCCCCGCCACGGTCCCCACAAAAGGCTGATAATGTCCTGCCGAGGATGGGGCCATGCAGCCATGCCACAACAAACCAGCTGACTCCCCAGGCTAGAAGAAACGCCGGAGTAAACTCCTTTTCATGTCGATCCGGGCTGGCACAGGACCAAACATACCCTACGCCGACATGCGGGAAGCCTGAGACAACAATGCTGCGCATGGGCAACGGACGCGTGATTTTGAGAAGTGTCTCATCAGTGAGTTATTCTCAGCCCACGGCTCTGCTGAAAGCTCACACGGCTATAAATAGCCAGCAACGGAGCTGTACCTGAGTCGCAGCTTTGAACGTGCTTCATGGCTGCTAGCCCAGTCAGGAGAGCCAGGCTGCTCAGTGCAGGGGCTGGGGCAGTGCCGGCATTGGGGACATTTCAGTCCCGCCGAAAAAGCACAGAGGTGTAAGCTTCACGAAAGCTCAGCTTTAGCCAGCCTGGGCTCCCAGTAGAGCCAGTAAGGGCTGGGTTTGGCCAAGACTGTGCACTTCATAAGGGCGCTATTGAAGAAGCTTGTTGCAGGGTCTCACTGCCAGCTTTGTCACACTTGGTGACACAACCTTGCACAAGATGTGCAAAGGTGGAACATACAGCAACCCCAGATCCCAACCACACAGGCTGGCACCCAGTGGGACTGGGACTAGAAATAAAAGCGGTTCAGCCTTTCCCTGGTGCTAAAGGCATGGTAGGCATAAAGGTGCTGCCCCTCTGCCATGCTGCAGTTATGACATTTCCCCCTCCAGCTTACACACTGCAGGCTTCAGCGCCCACAGCATGGCTCTTCCCATTTTCTTGGGTCGCACAAGAACGCCACAACCTCCAGCAGCTTCAAAAGCTGGAGAGGACCTCAGCCACGAGACATCCTTCCAGCTCACTGAGCAGGAGAGGTTCCCATCCCACAGTCAAACCCAGCCGACCGGCTGGTGAGCCAACGGAGCTGGCATGGAGCCCAGCCCTCCCGCCACGTCACCTGTGGCTGAGAGTCAGGCTCACAACCTGCCGAAGGAACCGCGGCTTCGTGAGCACGGCACAAAATCCTCAATTCCAGTTCCTGACAAAGTCACCTCCTGGGTCCCCTTCAGAAGGTCCCTCCTAGCCAGCTCACCATACCCTCCCTACCCGCACTGCCACTGGGCAAGATCCAGCCTGGGGGAAACGTGAGGACAGAGCAGCCCTGCCTTTACATCTTCAGAAACTAATCCCTGGATTTGCCACAAATTCCTTCTGTAATTTCAGGGGGATGCTTCAGGCCAGACCCTTGCAGGTACGTTGGCCAGGGGAGGGCTGCCTCTTGATGAGGCTCACCTCTTGATGAGCAGGAGGGCTCTAGGACAGAGATAACAAGGCTGACACGAAACTGAAGAGGGATATGGAGTAAGTAAGCATCACCGATGCCTACACCAGGCAGTTGTGGAAAACCCTGTGCTCCCTACAGCACTGGCACACTCACATGTTCACAAAGGTGAAGGCACATGTCCCTGCTGCAGGACGTGCCTGTGTTTCACCAGGCAGCGCAGGGGCACGTGCCTGCCCGTGGTCTCCCCATGCAGCACCTCCAGGGAGCTCATGCACCGCACTGGCCCCTGCGCCGGGGCCACGAGGCTCTCGAGCCACCTCCCTGCTGCAAGGCTGCTCCCAGGAGTGAGGAAAACGTCCTGCCCAGCTGCGCTGTGCCTGTGCTAAGCTCCCCTACACGGATTCCAGCAGCTCCTTCCAGTAGGAGATGAATCTCAGCCCTTCTCCTGAATTAATAAAAAATACATTACTGCCTCAATTGGACAAGACAAATAACAGCGTAAGGAATGAAAGAAACGCTCGAGTGAAACAAAACGTGGAAGAAATGGATTAGAGGAAAGACTAGCAGACCAGCAGGTGCGCTGGGCACTGCTCTTCAGTGTCACACCCGCCTTGACACAGGCACATCTCCATTTGCACAGCTTCTAATCTCAGCCCTGCAATGCAGCATCCCCTGCCTTCCCAGCTCCCCTCCACGCTCGGCTCCCCGGCTCCGAGCTGCAATGCAGCAGCGTGGGAAAGCCCTGCTCCCCCTTCACCCTGTGCCCCTCCACGAGGCAGCACTGAGCCTCCCTGGCCAGGCTCCTCACCTCGCACATACTCTGCTTTCCCGAGCCCACCGCTTCCCAGCCAGAGAACCGGCAACCCCTCCCCTGGCTCCTCCAGGAGAACTGCTTCATGTGTGTGGAGGAAGACAGGACTTTGCAGGGTAGGGGATACAGCAGGATCGCACCATATCTGATCTCCCACACGCTGTGTCCCCACAGCTCCATACAAGACACCCTCAAGGTGCAAGGCCTGGAGAGGACAAGGACTAAGCTACCCCCGAAGGATGGAGCCACCCCTGCTCCACCCAGCGAGTGGATCCAGACTCAGTGCCTTCACTGCTGGGCTCTAACCGCAGCTGCCACCAGTACCAGAAACACTACACACATGCACGGCCCCAGGACGCTGCTGCCACCGTGCATGCAGGGCACCAAATGCCACACGGACGGTGGCACCAAGGATGCTCTGGACCGGACAAGTGACCAATTCAGAGAATGTGTCAGCGGGTCCGCCTGACACTGCAGAGCCAGGTGAGTGGCATGGGCTGACCCTGAGACCGCAGCCCTACAGAAAACCACCTGGCCACCCCCCGGCAGGACCGCGGCTCAGCCAGGCAAGCCGGGAGGCACATGCTGGCCACAGCAGACGGGCTGGCACTAGAGGCTGGCGTCACTCACAGGTTACACACCTCGGAGGGTGCACGCTCTGGCTCCACGCTGAGCTGGAATGAATCCTCCCCTGTGCAGTGGGCACGAGCATCAGCCAAGTGCTGTCCTCGAATGCTCGAGCAAGAGCGGTCAGGGAGGACCACGGGCAGGGAGGACCAGGGAAATTGTTGTCTGGCACCACGAGAAGCTGCATCGGAAGACAATGAGCTGGTAACCTAAATGGACATAACAGGGCGAGGACAGAGGGGACTCGTGCCAGGAAAGGGCTGTGGGCACAGAGACACATGCCGCAGCATGAGAAGCCAAAGATGCAAAGCTGGGGACAGGGGGCATCAGGAAGGGACTCTCCAGAAGGACCCACAACTGCCACCTGTTCCCCAAGAGCCACCCAAGCTGGAAGCACATTGCTCACGAGGCACCTGGACCAGGCAGGTCCCATGGGTGAGCTTCTGCAAGAGCAAACCATCCCAGGAACCCTCAGCAGTTGCTCTCAGAGGACAGCAAGGCCTTGAGGAGACATCACCCAGGCCCCACTGTGGTCACATCCCACCAGCAGATCCCAAAGAGCATTTCCAGAATTGCATACATTTACCTATTTTCTCAGTGGACAAATGGGGCGGTCACTGGGAAAGCCCCATTTGAACAGCGATTTTCGGGCTCTTTGGGGGAGGAATTTGTTTCAGCAGTGCATCCCCAAATATTTTTGCCTTCAAGTGTTTTCTCTGCTACTTTTCCATGGGAAATTTTGAAAGACAAATCTGGATTTTTTTTTTAGGACTTTTTCTGCACTGCCATTATCAATGGGAATGTGGGACATCCCAAACAGCTTCAGCAGACAGCTCTGGGGCCCCTCGGGTCACGTTTCCAGACCTTCTCCCCAGTCACTGCAGCCATCTCAGCCAGAGAGAAGGGACATCTACTACTCGCTGTCAGCTCCCAGGAGCAGGCTGGAAGCAGCAACACGACCGTGTCCCTCTCCCCTTTCTCCTCAGCCCTACCCCAAATGCAGGAGTCCAGCTCTGTGACCAGAAGGAAATAAATTCCCACCCCAACAACCTCATCACACGGGCACCGTCACCCAGGGGCCTTAAGAGAGGAATAACATTAACGTGACAGTGATATCAGAACAGCCGCACCGCTTTACGAGGCAATAACCTGCTCCCGTCACTGTGAAGAGCTACTTGGTCTCTGACCTCCTCATGGTGTCCTGCCAGGGAGCCTTGCTATTGCTGCACAGTGCTGCAATGGGCCCGTTAGTGCTTAATTAAACAGTCGGGAACACCGTGGGGCAGAGGCAGGAATGCCATGGGGCAGAGGTGCTCCTTTTAATCCCATACCATGTGCCTGGCCAGCGAGCATGGTCATCAGGAGGGGATCTCCTTGGGAAGGGATACCTTGGTGAGACCACCTCCACCGGAGCCAGGAACGTGCTTGCACAGGACATGTCAGACACCAGCCAAGCGTCTTTCCTGCGCTGCGGTTTCTTTTTTAAACCAACCACAGTCAGATGCGACATGAAGCTCCTGCCCTTCAAGGAGCCCATCTGCCTGTACCAGCCCCTTGGCTCTCCTCCCCACCACCGACGGGCTGCTGGCACCCGCTGCCCAGCCAGCCGCCAGCCCCAGTGTAGCTGGGGTCTGTCCTGCCTGTGTGTCAGCACCATAGAGGTACCATGTCTCCGCAGGCACATGCTGCCCAGCGAGGACAACCCCGCTGGGCTACTCAGGGAAGGGTGGCATTGCCCACCCACTGCCAGCCAAGGGCTGCAGGAGTGCGATGGGTTATAGCTGCACCTGCAGAGTTTGGCAGGGCTGCAAAGGCTCCTGCAGCGAGCATTTCGGGGAACACCATCTCCCCTGGGATCACAAGTGTGTCCGCCTGGGCTCTGGCCCATGCAACACCCGCCGCTTATTCGCTTATGCGAATTAGCGGCCACTTAAGAGGCACCATATACAGCAAGAGACGGCCAAGGAAATGGCTGCAGAAAGTAACTGCAGGATCTTGGAGGTGCTCTGGGGACCTCTAGGTAAGTGCAGCAATCACGCTGGGCACCACACCCCAGTGCTAACGAACTCACAGGCAGCCCATATGTGCCCCTGCACCTGCGCGCTCTTGTTCGCCACACGTGGAGATGGGCACAGCAAGCTTTGTACAGTGAGCTCTTCCGCCACGCGCCCTCCGTACCCTTCATCCCATGGCCAGGCGATGGTGTAATTAGCAACCCCAGCTGCCAGCCAGCTTTGATGAGAAGCCTCGGTCTTTGGTTGATGTGAAATGTATAATTTGGATGATGGAAATAGCCTCTACAAAGCACATGTGGTTGCTGCATCCCAGTGACCTCTCCCATCTTGCGCAGGCTGCTCTGCTTTAAACGTGGTTACATCTCCAGCAACTCTACAAAGGCTTCGGTGCCATCAAACAGATGACACAGCAGCAGCAACCGAATGAGAGGTAACATTTGGCCACTACTAAATAAACTGTATTTTTGCCCAGCAGAAGCTTGGGAGTGCTTCTGGCAGGAGGAGCATGAGGTGGAGATGAGAACTCAGGTGTGGAGACCAAAGCCATCATGTCTGGCGGAGCAGGGAGCTTGGGTTAAGCAGAGGCAGCACAGGCTTCTCAACACAGGTCAACAGTTCAAGGACAACAAGATCTGCAGAGGCTGAAAGTCCCCGCAACTCCCGCCTCTTTCTTCCCAGCACAAACCAAGCTTGTGGGTCTTGTCGTCCCGCTCTGGATAGGGAGCCCTCCAGCAAACACCGCCAAACAGCTCAGGCTGATGTTTCTCTTGCCAAAGGGATCCATGAAAACAGCAAAGAAACCCTCCCTCCTTTCCAAGCACCTCCTGTAGCAACCAGCAGAAAGCCCCTTTCCCGGCCCTACTCACCAGCCATAGCAGGGCGTGAAGCCCAGTCTCCCAAGCAAGTGGGATCCTGTCCCTTCTGGGTCCGTCCCCACCGCAGGAACCTCTCCCTTGAGGAGCTACGTTGTGGAAGGTACCGTCACCCCTGGAGAAGGTTTCATCTGCCTGGATCGCACCAGACGACAACCAAAGGGGTCAGGACCAGAAGCTCAGCATGTGTCCAGGCTCGCGCACCCCCAGCCGTGGTTCTGCCACCACAGAGCAGCCACCACCACTGTCACGCTGCTCCCTTCTCTGCACAACCCGAAGCTCCTGTCGGCATCCCCACCACACAGGCTGTCAAGGACATGCCAGGTCATGGTTGGTTTGGTTAAGCAGCTATGACTCAACAGCACAACACCCATGAACGTGAGAAGTACAGCGCCGTGGAAAGAAAGCGATGTTTCAGCAGGGTTAAGCTCCTGCCCTGTTCACCCCAGGCGTTGTCCCCACCCGACACTGGACAACCAGCCCTCAGTCCCCACCGCAGGAAGCCCAGCAGTCCGTACATCTTGGAAATGATCTATTTCAGCAAATACACACAGCAGGGACGTTCAGAGGACAGATTCAGCAGAGTTTGGCCCTCACGGGGCAGCTGAACAAGCCTTCACATGGTAAGTGCAGTCCAAAGGGATGCTCAACACCTCCCAAGGTCAAGGTCAACCCTGTGGCCCTGAAGCAGGCTCTGACACAGGCAGGGGCTAGGCAACCACCCCAGAAACCAAAGCAGGTGTTGGGGGCACTTCCACAACCCATGGGCTTACTCAGCACGTACACAAGTCCCTGTCCTGCAGGCAGGATCTCTGGTACTCCAGCAACTGCCACAAACCAGGAGTCGCTCCCACGTGGGCCAGTCCCGCAACCTCAGGGAAACTGCAAGAATTTCTCTTGGGGGTGCTGAGGAAACCCCCATCTAAGAGCAGAGCATCACAGGGGGACACCGAGATCCCCCCAGGCATGCCAACACCAGTGGGTGGAGATCTGTTAGTCCCATAAGTGACAAATCCTCCCGCAATCGTGCCCTGCTCCCATGGCATCTGGTGTTAACCTCAGCATTAGGGCTGAGGGTGGATGCCCATGAGCCCAGCTGCGGGACCACCGGGGCAGCGTGTGCCCCTGCAGCCCCTCCTGCAAGGCTGACCTCACGTGTCCAGCCTGCTCATCCTCATGGTCTACCTGCCCACAAAACCACTCTGTGGCTTTCCATGAGCTGCTTGCGCAGCCCCAGTGAGCCCCGGGATGCTCCGGCAGCTGGGGGAGACCCCTGCCAGGGAGATAATCAGGCAGGGTGCACACCACCGCTACTGCTCCCGTGGCTGTGCACGGCCAGGGGGCTAAGGGTGATGGTCTCGGAGGCTCCACGCCTGTGTGCTGGCACACACTGATGCACGTTGTGCCAGACCCCGGCACTGGAGCAGGGGCTGTGACACTCCGAAGGCTCCTGGAGCGGCAGCATGCGCAGCAGGGAACCAGACTCAGCAAGCACGGCTTTACGGGCGCCTGACTTCGGCACATACTCCAGCTTGCTCCACCTCTCCAAACCTCCCCCACACTCCCCAGCCGGGGTGAATCTCTTCCCTTTCTCCCTACAGCAGAGCTCTGCTCACAATGCAGCTAGGAGAAGGCATCTCAAGCCAGCTCTCCAAGCACCAGAAAAGCTCCTGGCCCCCTAAAAGGGGGTCCCCAGGCAGGGAACTTGAAGGGACTGGACACATCAGGGCTCCCAGCCCTGCCTGTACCACTACTCCCCCCGCCACCAACCACCAGGGCTTTAAACCTGGCTAGCTCGGGCACTGGGAACACCATGATGGCTGCTCAGAGCTCGTTTGCCACCTTCTCACGCCAGTTTGCGAGACCAAACAGAGCTCTTTGGCACTGCAAGTCCCCTGTGGTCCTTGCCCAGCCGAGCCCACTGAGCCTATGGGTGCTGCCAGTCAGGACGCAGGGGAGAGCGGGCTTCAGCTGGAAGCAGAGGGCTCCCGAGGCTGCGGCAGTTTCCTAGAGATCAGCACACGGCCACGAGGGAAACGCGAGGGCTGGGCACGCCTGTACCGAGACCCAGTGCCGCGGCCCACGAGCAGGGCAGCAGGTCCCGAGATCAGAGGCACGGCTGGCACCGGCATCCAGCGCTCGTTGCTCTGATGAAAACCCACCGTGCACACAACGAGCTTTTGACCGCACAGGCTCAGCGATCAAACCCGCCGGGACAGCAAGGCGCAGGCGGTCACGGGCTGAAACCAGCTCACGCAAACCCTGTGACAGCATCCTTGAAGGACCCTCCTCGGCCAGAGCCCAAGACCTTGGAGGGGCTCTGGATTTGAAGCCTCCTGCCCAAAGCGCAGGCAGCGGCGCAGACCCTACACATGGCACCTCCACCGGCAGCCTCCCGGCGAGAGCGGCCAAGGTCAACCCCCGGGGCGAGCCACCCCGCCGGCGGGGAGCGGCCGCGTCACCTGGCCGGGCAACCCCCATCATCTTTGGCGGGGCGTAGAGACAAGGGGTGACCAAAAAGACACGTGGGAGAGGACGAGCTCGACCGCCACCTGCCATTCCTCCTGGTGAGGAGGCTGGAGCAAGAGGAGGCTGCGTGCCGGCCCTTGGGCTGGCTGATGGCGCCTTCCCCTCGGCGAGG
>WAAD01040460.1:12713-58886 GCA_013389945.1 Fregata magnificens | reverse complement strand
AAACGTCGGGGCGTCGCGTCAGCGGCACCGCCCGGGCCTCTGCGCGGCGCCAGCGCGTTGGAGGCAATGCTCGTTGCGCTCGCTTCGAAGCCTCCGCCGCAGCCCCCTGGCAGAGAAGGTGCTGAGGGATAATTCACATGTGCTCCTGTTTTTCTCTTATATTCGTCTTCACGTGGATACAAGCAGACCCCAGTGGTCCTCTTGCTTCTCCCCAGCCACGCGTGCTGGGCGCCGCTTCGTGCAATGGTGTGCAAGTGGGTNAAACGTCGGGGCGTCGCGTCAGCGGCACCGCCCGGGCCTCTGCGCGGCGCCAGCGCGTTGGAGGCAATGCTCGTTGCGCTCGCTTCGAAGCCTCCGCCGCAGCCCCCTGGCAGAGAAGGTGCTGAGGGATAATTCACATGTGCTCCTGTTTTTCTCTTATATTCGTCTTCACGTGGATACAAGCAGACCCCAGTGGTCCTCTTGCTTCTCCCCAGCCACGCGTGCTGGGCGCCGCTTCGTGCAATGGTGTGCAAGTGGGTGCACGTGCTGGCCGTCCTGCTGAAAGCTCTCCTCTCCCAGTGGGAGGTGGCTGAAATACTCAGTGCTTGATGCCAAAATATCAGCTAACTGTTGGGATCAGCTCGGTGTTTAAACCTCTCTGCTCTCCTCGTGCTGCTGTGTTTGCCTAAGTAATTCCTCTACTTATCACAAAACCCCCTATTGTTGACCTGTAGCAGTCTGAGGGCAGCGGGATGCTCGCTCTTGGCCTGCGTAGCAGCAGGAGGGCGACTGGGACGAGCTGAGTTCAGGGGGGACACAGCTGGAGGAGGGGGGCGACACCGGGCTGCACCGGGTCCTGGTGGCGGTGCTGGGGCTGCCGAGCTTCCAGGATGGAAGGAGCAGCAGCTGGTCCCCAGGTTTAGTACAAAAACGGGACTAAATAACCCAAATTCCCTCCTTGCGTGCGGGTGGTCACGCGGTGGCACCGGCACCGGACCACCCCGGCGTGCCAGCCTGCTGCAGCGAGCGAAGCCACTTATTGGTGTGACACCAAGACAAGGCTGATGGCACACGGTGGCATCAGCTGGTGATGCCAGAACTTATTTATTTTGCCTCTTGCTCTAATTTCCCCCCTTAAAACTTGGGCAGCGTCTCCCCCGACGGGGGAGCACGGGGCTCAGCTGTCATAGAGCCCTGGCCTGATGCTCTGTACCAAGAAAACCGTATTCCCCGCAGCACCGCAGGGGCTTGCCCTGCGTTTGGAAGAAGAGAGACTGGATCAGTCTGGCAGGGCTCAGCCCAGGCCGGTGGATCGGCCACAGGTTCTACTTTTGCTTGAGAACGGGAAAAACAAGTTGTTGTGTAAGAAATGGGAGGAGAGCCAGCGTCTGAAGGATCTGCATCCTTTGCCCTTTCAGCACCTGCAGCTCCAGCATTTCTTTATCTCGCTGGCACCTCGCACGGCAGCTCCGGGTGTCCCGGTGTTGCACCCAGCCGGTGTTTGAGCCCAAGTGCCGAGTGATGCTGTCGCAGGGATGCAGCTGTGATCCCATGCTGGCGCTCGGGGCATTACTGCTCTGCTCTGCGCCCCCAAACCTGCAGTGCCCACGGACCCAGCCACCTTCAGCGTGCTGGGAAGCGTTCGCCATCAGACATTGTGGCGTCCCCGGCTGGGTTAGCTGACGTCCTGCTCTGTACGTTATGGATCTAATAGATGTTTTTATCTACGTGTCCAGGTCCCTGAGGGTTTCACGGCTGTGATGAGTGCCACGAGCTGGGAGAAACAGGAGGATAACACCTTCGTCTTCAAGATGTCCCAGCCGATCCCATCATACCTGATTGCTCTGGCTGTCGGGGACATTGTATCTGCTGACGTTGGCCCAAGGTAAGTGGCTCTGGAGGAGTCCCGAGCGTTAAGCCCCGGCTGTGAGAGCCGCACAGTGAAGCTCCCGTGCCGTGCTGTCCCGTGGTAGCTGCCTGCTGCCTCTCCCTGCACCGCTGGGCTCTGGAGGGCAGGCAGGCGCAGAGACACCGACCGTAAGCATGACCTGGTCAGTCCCTCATCTGCTGTGCACGTGGTGCTGCGTCATCAGACCGCGGGCTCTGCCGGGTGAGGATGCTTCTTGCTCTCGAGAGTGAGGAGGAGCCTAGGTGCCAGGTCCCCTCGCCTTCGAGGGTGTCCCTGGCTCTGCTCGTTTCTCCCCCGTGCACGTGAATGAGAGCAGGGGGTCCCTGTTCACGGAGGGTCCCACGCCTCTTCACAAGGCCAGTGGTTTGCTCGGGTTGCCGGCTGTCACAGTAGCCATATAAAAGCCCTTTGACATTCAGACAAGGGAAGAAGTTACAGCAGTTCACGCTATCAGTCTCATTAGCTTCCTTTATCAGCAGGCTTTTATTTTGCTGTGGAATGAACACGTGCGGTTTTTGTGTGATGAAGCAATAGGGTAAAAGTCCGCTAACGGGTAAAACTTCCTCTTCTACACACTTGGCCAGGAGCCGGGTCTGGGCCGAGCCCTGCCTGATCGAGGCTGCAAAGAAGGAGTACGATGGGGTGATTGAGGAGTTCCTGGCGGTTGGAGAGAAGCTCTTTGGACCTTATGTTTGGGGCAGGTATGGCCTCCTGTTCCTGAAGGACCTTGTTCCGCAGGGCTGGGGAGGGAGCATCCCTCCGTCCCCAGCTGCATCCGCAGGAGGAGGTGGGTCTGACCCAAGCCATCTGCTCTTCCCTGGCAGGTACGACATCCTGTTCATGCCGCCCTCCTTCCCCTTCGGCGGGATGGAGAATCCCTGCCTCACCTTTGTGACGCCCTGCCTGCTGGCCGGGGACCGCTCCCTGGCAGATGTCATCATCCACGAGATCTCCCACAGCTGGTTTGGCAACCTGGTCACCAACGCCACGTGGGGCGAGTTTTGGCTGAACGAGGGCTTCACCATGTACGCCCAGAGGCGCATTTCCACCGAGGTCTACGGTGCGTGGCCTTGCCCGGCCGCAGGGCGCCGAGCCCCGGCGTGCGGCCGTGCCGTTGCAGGCAGGACCTGCGTGGGTCCAGGGTCCGTGCACCGCGGCTCAGTGCATCCCTCCGGAGCCTGCGCTGTACCTCGGAAGAGGTGAAGAACAGCAGCCTGCAACGTCCGGGGGTTTTGTGTCAGCAACAGAACCACCTTCACTCTGGGAGACGAACGGAGTCCCCACAGCCCCGTGCCAGGGACGCGGGTGCTGTGATCTTGCCCAGCCTCCCCTTCCTCTTGCTCCCACAGCTGCCTTGGGGAGCTGATACCAGCCGCCCTGAGCTCTCCCCTGGACACACGGTCACATCCAGCAGCTCAGGCACTCCCAGCGCCATTTGCTGCATCCAGATAAATTTAAATGGCTGTAAAACCTTCTTGCTAACCGAGGGCTGGGTTGCCGTGCCTCTCTGCAACTCTACCATCCCAATGCCTTCTTTATCAGTTTCCTCCTCTCCCAGCTCATAAGCTAACGCTGTTTCCCTCCCGTAGCAGCACCCCTTGCGCTCAAAGTGCACAGGGGTCTGGTTGGGGTCTCCGAACGCCTCCACTTGTCTCTGCCCAGGTTTGGCGTACACCTGCCTGGAGGCTGCGACGGGAAGGGCCCTCCTGCGCCAGCACATGGACAACACGGGGGAGGACCATCCGCTCAACAAGCTGCGGGTGGTCATCGAGCCAGGTCCGTGGGGCGTCCCCGTCCTCCCGCAGCCGGCCGGGGGGAGCTGGCGGAAGCCCTGCTGCTGGGGTGTTTCATGGCTTGCAATAAAAGCATGGGTTATTAGCAGCACTGGTGGTGGGACCCGAGTGAGGCAATGGCTCCAGGAGGGATGTGACAGGCTTGCACCCAGCAGAGGAAGCAGCAATCTCAGCACACGCGAGGGCCGTTTTGTTTTGCAGATGATTTCTGAGGGTTTTCCCTTTTTCTAGGTGTCAATCCGGAGGACACGTACAACGAAACGCCCTACGAGAAGGGGTACTGCTTCGTCAGCTACTTGGCCCATCTCGTGGGGGACCAGAGCAAGTTCGATGCCTTCCTCCAGGTTGGTATGGGGAGGTACCAGGTGGAGCTGCCAAGTCATAGAAAACCCCACGTTGGGAGGCCAGAGCGCAGCGGGACCCCGGGAAGGACAGGCTGAACAGGGTGGCTGGGGAGAGAAGAGGAGGTGGCAAATGGAGATGTTCACGGGAGGAATGAGATGAGGGCAGAGCTTGGCCCTGCGCTGGCAGCAGGTGGTGGCTCAGAGGTGTCTGGGGGATGCAGGGGGCCGGGCAGCCCCTGGGGTTGTAATGGGCTGACGTGGGCTCGGCAACGCTAAGCCCCCATAAGATGGAGCACGGGGAGGGCCGGGCAGCACTGCTGGCGGTGAGCACGTGCGGCATCACGCCCCGGCCGTCCCCACAGGCCTACGTGAACCGGTTCAAGTTCCAGAGCATCACAGCGGACGATGCCCTCGGTTTCTTCCTGGAGTACTTCCCGGACCTGAAGGAGAAAGGCGTGGACTCCATCCCAGGTCAGCACGGTGCCTTCCTGGCCAGGGGGCTGGGGCACCACTTTGCAAACCAGCACCCCGTGGGTGTCGGAGCCGTCCCGTGCCCTGTGCAGACTGTGTGTGCGTCCATTTGTGGGTTTTACTGGAGACGCTGCTGCCGCTACTGGCATCGGCTCCAATGGAGGCAGCGCAGCGCTGGCCGGTGCGGGATCAGGCACTAACCTGGGCTCAGGCGCGCGCCTGCTCAGCCTGATTTTTTCCATCCAGTCCATGCTCTGCACTTGGGTGCCGTTTCGTGGGGTTTCCCCATGTACATCTGAGTCCGGCAAGTCTCTAGGACCAGGATATGAGCGTTTGCTGGTGGAGCCACTGGCAAGTGCTGGGATCAGGCTCAGCTGCGGAGAGCCAGGCGTGGCAGGAGCTTTCCACGCCGGAGCTGGCTCATCTCACTGGTGGCGGTGGAGTTGTTACTGCACAACCACACACCAAGCCCAGGGTGGCTTAATGGCCTCACCCTGTTAGCCTCTGCCCGTCGCCATCCCTGGGCAGGTTTGGTGGTGCTGGGGACGCCCTCAGAGAAGGCAGTGGGATGTCTGGGCAGCAGCACCCGGCGCAGGGTTCAGAAAACTGGTCCCAGCCCTCCCTCCCTTCCCCGCGGCAGGCTTTGAGTTCGACCGCTGGCTGAACACGCCGGGCTGGCCCCCCTACCTGCCTGACCTCTCGCCAGGGGAGCAGCTGATGAAGCCAGCGGATGAGCTGGCAGAGCTCTGGGCAGCCAATAGCTTGAACACGGAGGCGATCGAAGCCGTGGACATCACGGCCTGGAGGACGTACCAGCTGGTCTACTTCTTGGATCAGGTCCTGCAGAAATCCCCCCTGCCAGAAGGTGAGGGCCACGTCACCTCCCAGGGCTCCGGTGCCCAGGGGAGACACAGGGTGACGTGCCCCAGTCCAGTTAGTTGGCTGGGGACGTGAGGACATGTCAGCGGGACGCGTGGGTGCATGGCCATCAGTCCATCCCCACTGTGGTCCAGCAGCGCGGATCCTGGTGTCTGGAAAGCCTCGATCGGTGTGGTGGGGAGCGGAGAGACCGGGGAAGCATGTCCCTGGATGTATGGGGACACATGCAGTGGCAGGGAGGAGCCCTGCTGTCCCCAGGCTGGCTCAGCTGGGCTGTCACCTCCCTGTGTTCACCTCTCCTTGCACTCTTTGCTGAGGGACCTCCCTACCCTTCGTGCTGGCATCCCAAGCCACCAGGCATGAGGCTCTGCAGGGCTGCCTGGCCCCAGGAGGCCCAACACAGGCACCCTCCCACCCGGAGCCAACAAGTGCCTGGGATGCTCCCAGAGCTGGGGGTGCCAGGAGGCTCAGGGGGTCCAGGGCTGGCCCATGGCTGGGAGGAACCCGGAGGATTTGCAGCACTGCCGGCGTGGGCTCGCAGGGTCCCCTCAGAGCAGGGGCTGGGTGCTGGAGGCAGAGCCCCCCGGGGAGCGGTGACGATCCCCCTCTTGTAGGCAACGTGGAGAGGATGAGCAAGATGTACCCGAAGATCTCCAAGGCCCAGAATGCCGAGCTGCGACTCCGCTGGTGCCAGATTGTCCTCAAGAACAACCTCGAGGCGGAGTACAGCAAGGTCAAGGACTTCCTCCACAGCCAGGTTCGTCCCTGGGCAGCGGCAGCTGTGCCCGGCAGCGTGCCATCGGGGGAGAGACTGGCACAGGGCACAGGACCTTCTGCACCAGAGGGCCAGGGGTTGGCTCTTGCTCTTGATAGACCCACAGGATGGTTTGGGTGGGAAGGGACCTTTAAAGACCATCTAGTCCAACTCCCCTGCAATGAGCAGGGACATCTTCCACTAGATCAGGTTGCTCAGAGCCCTGTCCAACCTGACCTTGAATGTTTCCAGGGATGCGGCATCTACCACCTCTCTGGGCAACCTGTTCAGCATCTCACCACCCTCATCGTACATCACTTCTTCCTTATGTCCAATCTAACCCTACCCTCTTTCAGCTTAAATTTGCTGCCCCCTGTCCTGTCACTAACAAGTCTTGGTAAAAAGTCTCTCTCCGTCTTTCTTACAAGCCCCCTTTATATATGGAAAGGCCACAGTAAGGTCTCCCTGGAGCCTTCTCTTCTCCAGGCTGAACAACCCCAACTCTCTCAGCCTTTCCTTGTAGGAGAGGTGTTCCATCCCTCTGACCATTTCCATGGCCTCCTCTGGACCCGCTCCAACAGGCCCATGTCTTTTCTTGCACTGGGGACCCCAGAACTGGACGCAATACTGCAGGGGGGTCTCACCAGAGCGGAGCAGAGGGGCGGAATCACCTCCCTCGACCTGCTGGCCACGCTGCTTCTGACGCAGCCCAGGATACGGTTGGCTTTCTGGGCTGCAAGCGTGCATTGCCGGCTCACGTCCAATTCGTCACCCACCAGTATCCCCAAGTCCCCCTCTGCCGGGCTGCTCTCCTTCCATCCCTCAGTCTGTTCTAGTAGTGGGGATTGCCCTAAACCAGGTGCAGGATCTTGCACTTGGCCTTGTTGAAGTTGAGCCTGCTCCTTCTCCAAGGTCAAAGTCTTCTCCCCTCTCCAGGCACCACATTGCCAAGGGCAGCATTTTTCCCCCTTGTCCCATTCCTCTGTGCTCTCTCCCTGGCCAAGAGCAGGGTGATGCTGGAGGTGGTGTGCCCTGGGGGGGATGTGGGGCTCCTGGGGCTTTTCCCCACTGGAGCTGGAGAGGAGGCTGGGGGGTAACCCCGCTTTGTCTCTGCAGGGGAAGCAGAAGTACACCCTGCCCCTCTACCGCGCCATGTGGGGTGGGTCGGAGTCAGCCCGGGCCCTGGCCATGGAGACCTTCGCGGCTACAGCCCCCCAGCTCCACGTCAACGTCCAGAACTACGTCAAGAAAATCCTGGGCTTGGAGGTGGCGGAGGACTAGTGCAGCCTGGGCTCCGCTCCCCCCGTGGGCTTTCCATGTGGCAGGATCCCAGTGTGCTCTCCCTCGTTGCACGTTTCCTTATTAAAATGTGTAATTTTTCTCTTCTTGTGCTTCTCCTCTTCCCAGCGATCCACGGGCAGCCTTAGCATGACTCCCTGCTCCTCCTGCCCAGGAACCAGACTGGTGCTCTGGGAGGGGACCCTGCCAGCCCTGGTCCGGGATGTGCAGGTCACTCCCGGAGGCTGGTGGCTTCTCCTGGTGTTGGCACAGGAGGGACGGGCCTGGAGCAGCTGAAGGAGGTCCTGATCCACCCCGAGGTCTGGTCCTTGCTGGGCTCCTGCCAAGCTGTGACAGGTCCCACATGGCAGCAGGGACGGGGGTAGCTGGTCCTCTGCCTGGGGGGGCTGGTGCTGTCGGCGCCATGGGGAGCTGACCCTGCGGGGGCCCGGCAGGCTCTGTGGTGGGTGTGGAGTGGCAAAACTGGGACCTCGTGGCTTCAGCACCCCTGGGTGCAGCAGAAGGCAGAGGATGAGTTGGGGATTGCTTCTCCTCCTCCCTCTTCACACACCACGGTGTCTGCCCCCCCCATCACAGTGGGGCTCACTTTGGGGTTGGGGATAGGGGTGCATTCCTGCTCTCCCACCAGCGGTCCCTCTTCTGGGGGGACAGTGCTCTGCAGAGGGGCAGAGCCCCACGGGAGAGCTGCCAGCAAACCGGCAGCATTGCAAGGGCTCCCACGCCTGCCCCCAGCTCTGTGCGGGCAAGAGGAGGTGAAGGCATGCGACCTCGTTGCACGGCCCCGGAGGAGCCCGTGCTGGGTGGGAGCAGCCGTTGGGGGCCAAGACCATCTTGTAAACCTGGACCTAACACACAGGGAGCGAGTACGGAAGATTTCAGAACAGCAGCGTAATGGATGGGGAGTCTCTGCCCCCTGCGCAGCCTGATGGGCTCTTAGCCAGGCGTGTTCAATCAGGAAAACGAGCCCCTGCTCTGATGAGCAGCCACATGCTGACAGCAAACGTCACAAGCCCGAACGGGCACGGAGGTGGTGCCACATGCTTAGCTGGGACCTGCTCTTTGCAGTTTGCTGGGATAAATCCCAGAGTGTGCACAATGATGCCAGTAAAGCAGGACTTGAGGGCTTTTAAGAGCCAGTGTGGCCTACATATGGTGGAGACTGTAGGACTAAGACAAAGCTAGACAGCCACTCTATACTTATTCCTTATCAAATGCAGGAATATGAGCACAATCCCCAAAATTCCAGTACAAAACCACCCCAAGGCTGCATTAACACCCATAACCCCGGGAACCTTCTGGCCACAAAGGCCCCTGAGGCCACTGGCTCAAAAGCATGCTCTGAGGTGGTGATAACGAGAACACCCAATTGCCTTAGAAAGCACAAATAAACCCCATTGCATGTGCTGGCCCTGCTGCCATGCCTGTGGCAGCAGCTCCTCCAACACCAGCTGCTCTTGCCGGACCTCCCATCCCGAGATCCCTTAGGAAACGCAGGGGTGCCCTGTGGGGCTGGCGGGGCCGTCCCTTTTGGGCCATGCATCCACCTGATCCTAGGGGAAGGTTGGCCCATTCGCCCTCGACAGCCCTGGCACTTCCCCTGCCTCCTTCTCCTGAGACCCAGCCCAGCCCCGCGGGGCCAAAGCCTGGGGGGACCCACCGCAGCCCCCGCTGCGCTCCCAGCTGCCGGGGGGACAGCTCAGGCCGAAGGGCTCAGCCTCGCCCATGGGGCAGGTCCCCGGCTCCTCTCTTGGAGGGGTGCACGGCCCCTGCACCCTGCACAACAGCAGCTCAGAGGCAAATCACGACGGCGACATTAACAGCACCATTGACCGCAATTTTTCAGACAATAAATCCCACTGATGTAGTGCAACTCTGACCGAGCACTATGGTCACCAGAGCCAGGACTAAGCCAAAACCACCTCCAAAGCACAGACACCCGCAGTGCCCTGAGTCAGAGGGTGCAGAGACAGCGCATTGCCTCGCTGATGGGCTCAGGAATACGCTCCAAACCCCAAGCAGTTTGAGAAAATGGAGTCAAAGGGGCTGGTTATGGCATGGTTGAAATCAGCCCGTTCTTCCTTAGTGAGGGAACCAGGCTGCACATGTTTGGGAAATGGGTGTCCTCTAGTGGATTCAGCATTGCTGAAAAGAACTTGTAGTATTCTTACCAGTTGTAGCGTATAACCATTCTCCATCTGCAGATCCTCTGGCTTCCCAGGGAACATGCAGATTGTCGGTACAATTAACATGACCTCTGACAAGAGACTTCATTACCTATGAGGCATCTGGAAATAATCCCTCCGGTTGAAAACGAGCCCTTGGCTCTCAGATGCATCTGCCACCTCTGGTCTGACTCACCTCAGCAAACCATCAGTTGGGAGACAGATCGAGTGGTCCCTAAAGCATTTCCCTTAGATTAAATGAAATGACGCATTCTCCACTGCACAGGGACTGCAACGCCCTCAGCCTACCGAAGCATCCACGTGCATGTCATGCTACAGGATGCTGAACAGAAGCTCGCATCTTGTACTGCACCGGGAACACTTTACTGGCCTGAATTAAAAATTATGGCCGCAAGGGTGGAAACGCAGGGGCTGGGCAGCTGCGCTTCCCAGGAGGGACCTTCCACCTCTCCAGCTCAAGCCAACTTTTGTCATTCCAAAAAGCCAAGCAGAGAGCAGCATCACATCAGCGCTGCCTTCTGCTTCACCTCTGCGAGCTGGTGCAGCTTAAGGCAGGACAAGCTTTTGATTCTCAGCTTCTGTGTCACTCCCTCCTCTGGGTTGCCTTGGTGGCTCTCGGGCTGGGGAGCAGTTCTGTCTGCAGATGTTTCACCAACACCAGCTGCTCTCCGACGCTCCCCAACCAAGCTGCATAATTCAGCAGCCAGGGAGAGGTAAAGCTCCTCTCCCCTCTGCAGTGTGGGAAGCATCCAGCACAGTGGGGACCTGGGGAGCTGCAACTGGAGGGAACAGCAGCTGCTTCTGAACGGGCTGGGAAAGACGCTCTGCCTTCACTCACCTTCCTGCAAAGGCAACGACTAACAAAGACACTTCAGCATAAAATTAGTAACAAGATGTAGCACACTTATTTTTAACAAAGTGACCTTCATCAAGCTTGGAGCTCTTTTTGCTTAATTTTTTCCAAAATGAAAGCCAAGTCAATCATGAAATGCCAGGAGAAGATGTTAACTCTTTATTAATAAATTGATTTAGAAAGGCTTAGCGAGACAGGATTAATGGATTTGATGGTCAGAAAGGACTGCTGTAATCTTCTAGTCTGACCTGCCGCAGAGCACAGGTCTGGACTTCCTGCAGCCCACCAATCGAGGCAGTTGCAAAAGCGCTTATCTTTTAATCCACACCGTGGAGAGTCTCTGAAAAGTCACTACATTCTGGTCCAACGGTCAGCCTCACTGTGAACACCACGCCCTCTGTTTCCAGTTTTGTTATATTTGACTTCCACTTACAGCCCCTGGCTGTGTCAGCTGAAGTTCTTTAAATAGTATTCTTTAAATATTGTGTTTCAAAGTATTAATGACTCTCTTACTCATGACTGCTTTATTTTACAGTATAAAAGTAATAATGGGCTTGATTCTGAACTTAGTTACTCCCAGAACCACGTGGAATAAATTCATTCCTGTAATGGTTTCAGTTTTACACTGGCGTAACAGAGACCAAACCCTTCTCCACCAAAGGTACAAACCAAGCAAATCCACGGGAGAGCAAGTCAGCTGTCCATGCTCCTCTTGGCCGCCTGCTATATTGTGTAGACACTCTGAGCAGCTCAGTATGGAATGGTAAAAAAGAGAGTCAGCCGTAAAGTGCTAGGTTTTTTTGAGGAACAAATGCAAAGTTCGATTACCAAAGCATGTCATATGTCTGAGCCCAGCTCTGCGCACTGCTTGTCTGATATGTGGTTAGCTAATGACTCTATGATGTCAAGAAGGAGTAGCTGACTTAGGGAGCGGAGATTTGGCAACTTGGAGACCTTCAAGGAAAAGAAAAACAGAACAGAAAAAACAGAAAGAAATTAAAACCCTCCCCAAATCATAGCTGATGTATCACAGTTTTACCCCTGCCACCCCACGTGAAACAGGCAGGTCAGGCAAGTCAAAGGCTGGGCACGTATGGCGTGAAATCACAGTCGCAGAGCCGGGCTGCAGGACGGCCCATGGGCGCTCCAGTCCTGACTTCCTGCGCTTACAACCCCATTTCAGACTGCTGCATGGAGGGGATGGGAATAGAGAACAGCAGAAATGCTGACCCCAGCGCTGCCTCTCTGAGAAAGGAGTTTAATTACTGTTTATATTGACAACTCCACTGCCAATGGATGCCAACTAAGCACTCTCCTAAAAGCAAAGTTGGGCGCCAGCACAGCCCCAAACGTTGAAGTCTGTGTGTTTCTACTGAGAACATGACTTAGGACCTGATCTCTTCACTCCTGTGTGCTCCTAAGGAGAGGTCGTGCTTAGTGTCCATGCTGGTTTTGCTGGCACGCCTCCCACAGTCAAAGCAGGTCACTGGAGCGCTAGCCAACAAATGCCTTCGCCACGTCAGATATATGAGAATCTACAACAAACTTCATGCTCTTAGGCTGTTCAGAAGCTCAACTGTTATCAAAAGGGAGCTCTATACATTCCTTCCTTCTCCACAACCTCACAGTAATGAGCCAGTAATCCCTCCTTCTAGAGTTATTAACATACATGCCCAGCCTTGAAGGCAGACTCTGCCTAAAAGCCTGCCCACTTATCCAACCTGTATTAACTGATCTAATAAAAGATACCACCTCACTCTAAGAAGCTCGACTGTGATAAAGAATAAAGATGTCCCGAGCATCTCCTGAAACCCAGAAAGGAAACGGCTGAGTACACTTTCAGAAAGAGCTCTGGACCTGTGCTTGAAGTAATATCCCCAAAATAAGGGTCTGCGAGGACTGGGAGGGAAAGAGACCCCCTCAACACTGGTGGGAATCCTGCCCCTGCACCGAGGCACGCACTGCGCAGGAACAGATCAGGGTGTCAGTACAAACACTTCAGAACAGCAGTTTTATTAGGACTTTTGCACAACACTGACACACAAGAGCCTAAAAGCATGTTGCCCAAACTAGCAAACCTCTGGGAACAGCTCTTCCATCAGTGTTCTTACTGTGGGGAAAACTCCTTAACAGTCCGAATCGAGAACAGCGTTAATCAAGCTGGAAGGACAGGAGATCCCAACGGCCAAACATGCAGCCTGCCTAAGCCTTGACGACCCACCGGGATTGCGCAGCTAGAACAAATCACCCTTCAGAGCCTGTGGCTTGCCAGGGAGTGGAATGGCAAGCATTCGTGCCCAGCCACACATAGAGTCACCCAGCGCCAGGCCAAAAATCACACAGTGAAGCCTCTCAGGCCAAAGAAAAACATTGCATAATTAAGATTTCTTCGTGCACATCTGCTTGACAGTCTTCCAGCCGCATTTTGATGAAAACTGTTCTAACAGTCAACAGTTTAAATATAAAACATTTCTACATATTCTGGTTAGTGGAGTACAATTGAGTAACACCCTTCAGTTCAAATCTCTTTTTCTGAAATGTCGCAATGTTCATTTCCCGCCGGTACGTGCTGGTGAGAATCGTGCCAACCTATTTGTGTTCCTGTGGCCTCCACTGGGAAGTTGAGACCGTGAGATTTCAGCTCCCAGGGACTGTAACGCATTGACCCCAAAGCCCAGGAGATGTCCTGACCACCAGGCTATCCTGTAACCCAGGGTGGGACCATTCTCCATTCCCTGCTGAAGCTGGGCCACTCTGCAGGATTCACGAGGCCAGGAGAAAATACAATAAGATGAAGGCTGGGCCTGTAACCTCGTGCTGGGAACTCTCCACTGAGAGTGCGATTCCTGGATGCTGGCTCCACTCTCAAAGCTTTTTATGCATTTTCAGTTATTTCTGAATGTAAAATGCATTACACTTGGGCAACTCAGGCATTAAATAAAGAGCCTGAATGCCTCCCTCTGTCTCATCTCTAGACACAAACAGGACCGAGCGGTGCTTTCCTTCCCCATGGGCAGTGGCAGGAGGATTGTGAGATTAAATAAACAGAAGATAGAGAGCTACTTGAATACTAACTAGGGAATTATTATCAATAAGTGTGTAGCATCCAGAAATCCCAATTCCTATGATTTATCTATCAATTTCAACAATGCTAATAGTTGTGCAACAAACTGGTGACATGCTGGGAAACTCTCATGGAGGGATCGTTATCTCATAGGAACAACTAAATGACAATACCCTTCTCTCGAGTGAGGACAGGAATATCAACACATCAGGCTCTTGACCTTTCCAATGACTAATGCCTCATCCCACGTATCAAAACATGGGAACTACAGAAAGCCCAGCCAGGACACAGTAATTTGCCTTTTGAGCACATGACAATATAACATCTACGACAGAGAATACTTCAAGAGAAATATGAACAGCACACTCATAACTGCTAGTGAAAGAGAGATTTGTGCCCTCAATACGTAACAAACTTTTCTTGCTATACACATGAGAACCCAACAATGGCACGGCACAAAATTAACAGCTGGAACAAGTGGAAATGGAAGCAATTCTGTGTAACTTCTGTTTTGGAAGGTCTTCACATTTCCAGACCAGGCTGTTCTAGTCTTTCATTTATTTTTAGTGTGAAAAGTATGCCTAGCAGATTTGTCAGTGAGTATCAGTGATATGCAGCCAGCTCTCAGCCGTCTCACATGAGAAAGAATGAAATGGATTCCTACATTAATGTGTCTTTAACCAACGCAGTGACAGAGGACAGCAGCTCTCAAAAGCCCCAGAAAAGATGCAACCAACCTTGGTGAACTGGTGAACGATGATGTGCAGGCAGTGCCTCTTCATGTCCAGGGCCTGGGTCTTGTCAGCTGCCTCTAAAATCTAGAGCAAATGCAACGATGTGATTTTCCTTCTGCACAGCTCAGATGTACCGGGCACAAACACCGTTATGACTCAGAGAAGATAATTCCTCTGAGCTAGGGAAACATCTCAATTTTTCATTACAAACCTGAATCTTTTCTGAACATTTCAAAAATAAGCCTTGGATTTAAAATGCGTGGAGTCCTCAGGAGATAATCCGTAGGAACCTGCAGATCTGTTTCAGAGCCAGGTTCCCTGAAGTGCCCCAGTGAGGCTGGCACGGCCAAGAGCCAAAAGCAGTTAACGCTGGAACTGATTCTGCTTGTGTTGCAGAGGGTTCGGTCTGCCTACCCTGTAGGCTTTCTTATCACAGAATATTTTTTGTTAGCTTAAACTTCATTGCCAGATCCTGTCAGCGTTACTGATAAAACAAGACTAATGTCACCTGCACATCACCATTTGCCCTGGTACAAATGTCTACCGAAAAAGGGTTTGGAGTTGATTGCTGAGCACATGGTACATCTTAAAAAGCCCTTCAGAAACACTGGTCCGCAATGGGGGACAAGGAGCTCAAGAGGAACATCCTGTTGGCCACTTAAGCAGTATCTGCTAAACGCTTCAGCACAGGAGCACTAGTGACACAAAAAGCATCTATCTAAGTCAAGCTGCTTGGGGACAATTACCTGGAGTACGTTCTCCACCGTGACATTCATTTCCAGATTCTGCTTACAATAGGCTTGCAGTCTGTTGTTGGAGAAGCCGTAATAGTAAGGTGCAGCAAAGAGGTAGCTATTAGTCTCATTAAGGAAAAAAACATAAAGCAAAGGTAACAGCACTGACTGTAAATACAAATCAATGACAGAAGTTAAAATACGGTGCCTGTTAATGCAACCCTGACAAATAATCCTCCCAGGTTGTGCCTGGCAATCTAGAGCAAAAGGAAGGCGAGCTGCTGTACATGCACTTTAGACAGATACTTCAATTACTTTAGATTTAAGGATACAGGGAGTCTTCAGGAGGCATGTTTACTTCTCCATAATAAATGTATCTAAGCATAGATTCAAATGCTTGCTTGCTGGGAACCATTTCACCTATAGAAATATTCACTTGCCCATCTTCTGGCATGAAGGAACGGAACATGGCTTCAAAGTAACTGGAAAAGGAAATAAAACTGATGTAACACATTCTGCAGACAAACGGTTTACCCCAGTATTGTTCAAAGGCTGCTATTAAGCACTACAGTTTCCAAAGAAGCAAATTCAGGTGACAACCTGGGCAAAAACACTGCTAAATTGTTGTTTCATATATGTCTGCCTGTGAGAGAACTCCAAATAAAATCCCCCTAATTTCCATCAGCACTACCTGAAATGTGTCTCTTTTTCTTGAAAATTAGGACACATGGTGCTTTGATTTTTGTCTAATTTGCATAAGACCCAGCAGAGAGCTTAAAGCATTATGAATTTCCTTGGTATCTACAGGCTGCCAATCATGCAGGGTTGTTTTAAGAGCTGTGAAATGCTTCTGGTAAAATACCACGGTAACTAAGACTGAATATTCTTACTGGGACCGGAAAAAAATTGTGACAGTATTTGAAATAGAAATTTTATGGGAACACAATGACTTGCAGAACATCAAGGTGCAGGTACACAGAACACACAAGTGTGTTCACCCCTTCAGAAGGGTGAACTTGCCTCTGCAACAAAGTATGGTGCATGACAGAGACTAGATTGTTCTCACTTTTTGTTATGCTTATTCATACCCAGTCTTAAATATCAGCAAGTGAGAAAGAGATTCAAGTTTCACATGTTCAAAATGGATGTTCACCATCAGAAGACTCTTTCTGACCTCAGTGGACATCTGTTGCTTTCCACTTCACTGAAACTGCCTTACGCTTTACACCCTTTTTCCCCTCCTGTGATTTTACAGATTCCTTGTCTTGCAGTGCAGCTTCTCACACATCCTCTAGAGAATCTCTACAGTTTTAATCTCCTCCTATCTTTCCCTGCTGGGTATCATTTAATCACTGTTGCTTAAAGGCTTATTACACTCATTGAGCAAAGCTGCATCTTATACTCTATGTGGATACAAAGTTCCTCCCTGTCTTCTAAAAAAAGCAAGCTGACCCACAGATTGCACAGCACTGAATTTTACACATATAATATTTGTTATAGTTTTAGTAAACAGCGACTCACCTGGAGCGGGCTGCTAGGATTGCTTTATGGGCTGGCCGTGGGTGGCCGTCTAACAGAAGGATGATATCACAGAATTCAGTCCCAGCTCCTTCTAGGTAAGCCTTCATGTCCTGAATTAAAGATGTTCCTGAAAGGTTAATGTAATGAAATAGTTAAAGACACGCTAGTTCCAGGTGACTATCAAACTAATATATGGCCAAGCCATAGCTCCAGCCCCTCTTTCCTTTGGGACCCTTGGGGTGAGTGGGAGGCAAGCCCTTCCTCATAATCTTGGAGCAAAACGAGCTTCATCCTTCCCCATCGCAATCCATTACCTATTGCCCATCCCAGAAACAAACCTGGCAGCTCTGCTTTCAAACTGCTGACAGCAAACACCGGCAGTGGCCACACTGAAAGGTGTTCTCTATAGATAAAGAAATCCAATTTTTCCCCACCCTTTTCTTCTCCTTATTTCCAACCACCAGGAATATAAAATTTTGTCTCTTAATGGAAAAGCTTTCCCAAATCCTCAAGAAAGGCTTCTTTTATCTAACATTTTAATTAACCTTTGAAAATACACAATAACTGAGAAATAGAGCACATTCAAGTCTGATCCAAATTCACTCATATTTTCAAAGTTCATCTTTCAATTTTTTGATGTTTGGGTCTCTTGCACCATTGCAGCTCTGGCTACAGAAGCTGGCTGTGCCATCTTCCTGGACGGTGCACCTCTCTTCTCCCTGGGACATATGTTATCCAAAGGCTTTCTACTTGATCTTCCAGGACTGGCTTCCCCATCTTTTTCTCCAGTCCCAGTTCTTTTTGTGCAGTATTCCAAATCAATACTGGCAATGCCTCGGAATTTTGTGGCCTCAGCAAATTTCATTATTACATTCCTTTTTTTGTGTGTGTTGGGATGATAAAGTCTTGAATAAGGCTAGTCCCAAATCGGTCCTTGATGAATTCTGTAACAGAATTGTAAATACATCTTCTCCTTCCAGCACAATCACAGAATGAAAACTAAAGACATGACCATTAGTACATGTTTTTATCTTCCCAAAGTCTTCTCCTCCCTATCCTCTCTTCCTTTCTTCCAGTCACTTTTCTTTGTCTTGGTTAATTTTTCCATGCTTTTTCCCCCCTCTCCCTCTCTCCCAATAAGGTCTATCTTGTCAGCATCAGCTTACTCACAAGATCTTCTCCCTTACCCCTGCTCCTTCTTCTGTGAAAACCTATGAGCAGGCCAACCCTCCCACTCACCTTTGTTACCTTCTAGTCTGCTTAAACTGAATGTCCACTGCCTTTTCTTTGAATCGTTCTTTATACCCTTCCTTCTGCCTCTTCTCTCCCTGAACAGAATCAGAATATTTTATTGCAAGAAGAACATGACTATATTTAACACGACCTTTCATGTATTTTGATGGGGATAACGTTCTGACTGCAGCTCACTGGAAAAAGAACCGGCATGCCCTGTCTTAGGCTGGGAAACAGCCTAAGCACAGTTACACCAACTGGAGAATCGGTGGTCTGCAGTGGTCTACTTCCTAGGCTGTTTCCTAGACTAAACAAACCATTAGCAATGCAAAAACAGCACAACTAATAACTTTATAAAGCATAAAGTTACCAATGTCAAGCGGCTGATCAGAATGTGTTCGAACAGGAGGTTGCTGTTTTCTCCGTACAATCTCCACTATGAGGGATGAAGAAAGATGCTCAAACTCCTTCATCATTATTACCTGATTAAAATGTGATTCCTTCACCACAAAGTTCAGGCAATGTTCCTTAAAAAAAAAAAAAAAAAAATAAATAAAATTACGGTTTAATGTATGAAGTCATCCTACAGCACCACATAAATGTTACCATGTTGCACGAGTAAACAGCCATCCTTTTCGTATGACCTCCACATGGATCCTGCAGCTGGAACCATCAAACAATGATCTCCTTACTAAGTGACCATTTAAGCTCCTACTTGAACAGGGAATTCAGGACAGTTCTAAGCATCTAGAAAAATCTGACTAAGAAATAATAACAACGAAACGATTAATTGTCTCCCATCTAACTGCTCTGAAGATTTCTAAAATAGGAATCTCGGGAGATGCCAAAAACCTCATGGAGCTATCTAAGATTGGTTGCTATCTCATAGTAATTCTTTATACAATTAGATATCAAAAGTTAATTAGAAGGGTGAAGAGATTTAACTCTGAACACTGTACATTAAGGGTACAAATAGTTTGCAGGATTTCCTTGTGTGGATTTTGCCTTAACCTTTTCTGTAAAGGTTGCGCAGTCTGAAAGAGCTCTTGTGGGTTCTTGTATGACAAACCTGCTAGAAAAAAATCAATGCGGTGGAAAGGCAACAAACGAACAAGACCTAATGCTAAATAGTTAAAGGGACAAAAAATGGCACTTCATTTGCCAGTGCAAACCAAGGCTTTCCCTCAGAACACTTTCATAAGCAAAAAATATAATCTATACCAGCTCACCATAAAGTGAGTACAAAATTCACCCGAATAATAATTACTACTGTCCATTTTCTGCCAAGTTATTTCACCTGGAATCCACAGGGATCTGTCCAGGACCCATCTGTAAAATGTTTTAAACAATGACTAGGATGCCAGAAAGAGCAGCCTTCTGCAGATGGCACCTACCCACGAGGACTAACACACACTTGAGAAGACAGGATGCCAACTCAAGGTGATCCTGACCAAATGGAGTTGTGTGGAAGAGCCCCTGTCACCCTGCTGGTAGCGAAGGCAGGTGGAGGTAGCTGGCTGATCTGAAATTGTTGGCACCAGATCCACCAATGCTGAGATACTTGCTTGAGCTTCTGGGCAGCTAATGGCATCACAGTCCTATGCACCAAAGACTGTGCCAGCATTTACGTACTTGCTGCTGACTCTGCTGCTGTCCTCATGGATGCCTTTCCTTTGCCCAAATCCAGTGCATAAAGAGTGCCTGAGGAAGTGTTGGTGCATACTGGTTTGTCTAGCCCCACTCTGCTTGCAACCGTCAGCTATACGGCCAACTGCTCAAATAGGTATTGCATGATCTTGGACTCTTGGACTTGGGTGGAGAAGCTTCTTCTCTGCAGCTCTAAGCAGAATCAGCTCTGGCCACTGTTGGTGGGAACCAGACCATCAGAGCAAATCATGGTCTGAAGCACGGGGGTATCGACTCTGTCATGACTTTCAGCAAATGCCTAAAAGCCCTTGTCCCACTACATAGAGATGAAGACTCAGAAACACATTTTGTTCTTCAGTGGAGTGTTTTTCAGATCAAAGGCATGAGAACAGAATTTAATTTTTCATCAGACCAGGTCAAAGAACCCATGTGCAGTCTCCGTATAAAACAGTGGGACCAGAAAATGCACTGGGTCCATCTTGCCGCAGTGAGAGTGAACTGAGGAAGAGCCAAAGTCACTCCGCCCTTTACATCCTACAAGGCAGATATGCAAAAATATCAAACGCTTACTGAAAAAAACCTACACAATATTCGTGAGCAACTGCAGGACAATCCACTCTAACATAACTCCAGCAACTATAATTACAGGAAAGAACTGAATTTGCAAAAGCTGATAGTTTTTGCAAAGCATTAGTTACATCGATTTTATTTTTTTAAATTTCTTATCAGTTACTTTGTATGCAAGATGTGATTACCTTTAGCTGATCCAGCTGAAGCTTGTTAGCATTTTCACACACAATGAGCACATTCTGCAGATCTACGGATGCTTCGATATATTGAAGGCAGAGCTGTTCCAGTCGAGAGAGCTTGAAGTTTAAGGCTAGTTTGTATACATCCATAATAAGTAACACATCCTGCACATGACCTGAAATCACAAGAGATAAAAATGCTGGAGAGCTCACAAAACAAAAAGAGAAACTTTTCTCAAAGTACTTCTTTTTACATCAACTCGAGCATTCGGAATGGTAGAATGGGCAGTGACTGGAGTATTTTTATGGAGAAAAAAATTCCATTGCTGGTTAGACAAAATCTGAACTGATACTAAAAAAGGAGCTTTAAAATTGAGGCATGAAAGAGCCACCCCAAAAGATTTTTTGGACAAAGATTTTGTGACAATCTGGATCACAATTTTTTAAAACCCTCAATAGAAAGTGAAGTCTCTAAAAACACTGGCAAGCTCTGAAGCCAGCAGCCCCGATTTTCCAAAGTGTTCAGCTGCAAACAGCTCTGCTGAAGTCCTTGGTTTTTATGCAGCATTAGCAATCAACTCCCTGTTTTTGACAGACCCTTATGGAGGCACTCTGTGCTTGTGTGTGTGTACAGATCTGAGGCTGGTCTAGAAGAGAGGGCTGAAGTAAGAGGGGGGCAGTGGGAACCCTCGTAGGCCACTGCAGTGGGGCTACTGGGACACCAACTCAAGGAATAACCCTCCACAGCCTTTGCTTTCCTCAAAGGAGATCTCTGGCCATCTGCTGTAACTACTTTTTGATAGAGAAAAGCCCTCTTGCATGTCATGCGCTTTCCCTGTGTCTAATCGGGAAAATCCCACTCGATAAGCACACCCAATTCTACTAGCTCAGCCTCGGATGGATCCCCAAGGTGCTGCCCTCCGAACTGAGAGGAGCAACTAGGAATACAAATGGTCAGGGCAGGGCCATTGGAGGATCCCAGCAGACAGGTAAGCACCAGGGGGAACGTTCGATGGGCTGGGGAGAAGGGTAGCAGGCTGCCTGGGAAGCCTGTAACAAAGGGGAGAGTTCAGTGTGATAACCCCTTCTTTGGTCTGATCCTGTCCTGCAGCGAGCATGCCGAGATTCAGTGAACCTGCTGAGAGCGGGATCTGGCAATGTTGGCAGACACCAATGAGAAGGTTCCCTCGTCCTCATTAATTAGGCTTGCTCTCAGACATGCCACCTCGCAGGGAAAGCCTTGAGACAACTGCATACAAATTATTATTTTCCTAAGAATTACCTTTTGTAGAAAGGAAAGATCCTGGACTGAAACTGAAGCAAAGCTTCCAGCATCAGGATAGACACACCTCACTCTAAATGGCTGTGCCACAGGGCTGCAGCTTCCCCAGCCCCATCAGCTGGAGTTCCCCCTGGGTATCTAGTCCGACTCCCACACCCAACAGACCTCATCACTCAAACAAGGCCATGAGTTAGATTTGCTGTGTGGGAGCTGAGAGATGTCTGGCTATTACCTCTCAGCCTCCAACTGTTTTTAACTCGGGGATCTTCAATGAATGCATCGAATGGATTTTTCCTTTCTTGAGGCATTCCTTCGGATTGGCACTTTGAAGAGATAATAAACACTGGCTTGCTCTGCCTTTCTGTGTGGGCTCAGTTTGCAACGGACCAAAACAATACCAGAATAAGGAAATAGTCCAACCCAGGATATGTGGTCCTTCTAGGCGGGCTGCTGTAATGTTCAAAATACCATGAAATTTTTGTTTGGTTGGTTGGGTTTTTTTACACCTTTTAGAAAGATCAAGAACCTGCTTTTCCTTGACATTTGAAAAGAATTAGGAAAAAACAAAGGGCTGTTAGTATGCTTTGATAAAAATCTGCTTTTTTTTTTTATCTCAGGTAAGTAATTAAGCACTTAGAGCAGGACTGATCATCTGCAAATGCTCAATCCTGCTCTGTATCAAAATAAATGTTTGCTCCCCAGTTGCTGGTATTTTTTTTATCCTGCTGCCCTACCTTTGCGAGGGTATTTTATTTTATCCGTATACAGAAACTGCATGAGCACCTCGAAGGGTTGAGCCTCTGCCTCTCGGATGGGCACTTCCAGCAGCGGCTGCAGGCGGCACAACTTGACATTCCCACCAATCCCATCCTTCTGACATGTTGCATGTCCCTCATCTTCAAGATCTTGCTTTGATTTCTGAGACAGAAAAAACACTCAAACACGGCAACAAGGCTGTGTCAGCTCACACACATTATTATCAAACCAGAGGAAAGATCCTTCTCATTTACTGCACAACCTTCAAGACACAAGATCTCATTATCTTCAAGATAGTAAGGAATTCATATGTCTTAGACTTACTGTTCCATATCCTGCGAAAAACATGGATCAGAACAAATGTGAGCTCCTGGATGAAGCTCAAAAGCAGGACCTCAGAAAAAGGGAGCAATGAATTCCACTGAGCTCACATTTCTGCCCTCAGCAGGAACAGCATCTCTCCTCCGAAAAGGAAGATGTAGGAACAGGTTCCACAGACCCCTGCCTTGCAAAGTCAGAGCTCAAAGTGCTGCACAGAAGTATTTTAAGCCACTGTTACTTTCAAGTTTCACTTTGACAGCCTTTCCCTACCAGCTTTTCCAGTGAAGATGGAGGGCTGTTGGGTGGCAAAGCAATTAACTAAGGGGCAATGAGGCATCCATATGTCTTACTGCAGGTTGTGTGCTAGCGCTTTCTCAAGACCAATAAAACGTTTGCTGCTGAAAAGCCGTAAGTAGTTAAAATTAATAGACAATGAACCATAGGCACTGGACCTCCAGCTCTGGAAAAAAACCCAGGAAATACTAAGGTAAAGGGAACAGAGCCAGCCCCAAACCCTTAACACTGCCTTCCTTCTAATCTGTCTTATCTTGCAGGCCATCCCTGATGACACAACAGCTTTTACCCTCCCCAAAAGGAGGGGTACACATACCTCCCCAGGGGTATTCCACAAGATTAGAACTCAGACAGCTACGAGAGCTCCCAATAACCACACCACCAAATCCAGATAACTGGATTAACTTTGGCTCCTCCATGTTATGCTCCTCGCCTCGCCTGATATACATTCAGTAGCCTATGTTAATGCTAATTTTACTTCCCCAAGAGCGCCTTAGCATCAGGTACTGCTCTGGTCCTGCATCTTTCTCAGCAGATATTATCTTTTTCCTAACAACCTTATTTCCAAAATTGAGTAGAATAAGCATTACCTTGCCACAAGATTACTTTTCTAAAATACTCACCTGTTTCAACCTCTCCCTAGCCTGTATGATTTTCTTTTTGAGCCACTTGCAGCGAGCTGTAACAATTGCAGTGTGCCCTCGGACTCGTTCTTCCTTCTGTTGAAGGCAAAGGAATAACACATATTAAACTTTTATTCCCAAATCACATGGTGGTGGCAGATGGCAGAAGCCATAGAAACCTGGGCTGAACTCCAGGTTACTATACATTTAGTTTAAGTTAGAATCAAAGGCAACCTTGCATCTGCTCTGCACATCCACATGAAATTCAACACCTCTTTTCTCTAAAGGCTAATGGCAAACACCATTTGGAAACAGTCTTTGTTACGTTCACGGAGTGGAAGCTGTTGTGCAGGTTCAGTGTCACAGATATTGCTTCTTATTGTTGCATCTGATTTTTGGTTTAACTTTCTCTTTTCAAAACAACAGTAGGTTTGTTGTTCTATTTTATTTCAGTAATTGAAAATGGCTCTTGGAACGATACATGGATCTGCAAACCGCTGACCTGCTTTTTCCAGGAGACAGTTGGGACCTCAGAGTACAGAGGCCGTTAGTATCATTTTCATAGTGCAACTATATATAATGCGCTCTGATAAATTCAGGTTATGTCTCAGCGATCCACAGATCTTCGCAGCTTAAAAGTTTCTTGTCCTTTGCAGCTTTATAAATTTATCTGCATCAGTGGAACTTACTAAACCAGACAGACATCATTTTCACCAGTGACACTGCTCTTAAAACTTCGTTCCCAGGGTTTCTGGCACAATCATCGTCCAATTCCGTTTTTCCCAGCAAACATGCTACACACGCAGTAACACCCCGTTGGCACCTTTTCAATAAATTCTACTCACCTCTCCCAAAACAAACTCCAAGTCACTGAACTGCCTGTTTTCCCATAGCCTTCCATAATCTTCATGTAGAGTGCATTTAGGGTAACAAGAAAAAAAAAAAAAAAAAAAAAAGAAAAAAAAACCCCCACAGAAGACAGAATTCATTTCAAATGGCTATATCCAAAAGCACTGTAGTTACATATACTATCACTGGATTTTCTTATTAACTTGACCTCAAGGTAATATATAAAGTAGAAAATAACAACCAAACCAAACACATGCAAGGGCTTCCTCTATGGTGAGAATAATGAAGATAACACAGATTAACATGCAAGAAATGTCTCTCATCACTACTTGCAGATTTCAGGATTTGGTGGCTCAGAGTCTCACCTGCTCTCAGGACTTGTCCGAGAGTCCCACGCAATAAAAATAAACTTGGGTGTAGGGGGGATTTGACCTGGTGTGAGTATCTTGAAATTTAAAATTCCCATAGTTACTGGGGGGGATGGTGGTGGAGTGGGAGTGCTGCATGAAGATAAAACTTCAGTACAAAATGCTCTGACCCAGGAACCCTGAACCTGACAGTACATGAAGAGGAACAGCCAATTTTCAGTTAAACATCCTGGCAAATCCTGGCTGATATACTTTTCAATAATTTGTCAAAGTAAGTTTTCATGATCTCTTTTAGGACTTTAGAAGGCACTGAAGAGCTTGGCCTCACCAAATGTCTGTCCAGATAACATATCTCAAAAGATTTTGAAGATTTACATTAATCTTTGGCAGCTGAATCTGAAATGCAAAGGCTTCCTTCAGGAAGAATGCGAAACGAAAGCCATCAAGCTCACAGCGAGCCAAACCAGAAACTCCGCCACGTCCAGAGACAGCCAGAAGGATTCACGCAGGATTGGTGTGGATGTTTGAGTGCGTTTATCAGTGAATTACCTGGAACCTGTACATTTCTCCACTTCTAATGTTATTGTCCACCGTGCCACCAAAGATGTACATAGCATCGGAGATAACAGCTGCAGCATGGAAGAGTCTCCCACTGGGTAACTAGGGAAAGAAAAGGACAAAATAGGTGAGGGAATAAATAAAAGCATCTTTTTTTTTTCTCCCAAGAAAATGGGCCTGCAACAGATCAACAGTGAGAAGGGAAAATCAATGCAGTCTGAAGCAACACAAACGCTTGCATCCTACGACTGACATTTATTATATTTTACGATTGTTTCCTAGTGTATCTAGAAAATACTTTCCAGTCACATTTAAAAACACCTATTCATTGCACCTTCTAATCAGAATGGTACATACACAGGGCTCTCCACATCATGAGAGTTACAAAATATATCATTTACCAAACTCAGACTCAAAGCTAAGTTTTACATAGGAAAATAAAACACGCTTCTGGAAATAAACAGATTCTGCAAATGTGATCACTATACAAACTCAGAGCTTACTCTGAATATTGTCAGGAACTTGAAAGGTAAATGATCATCTATCCCAGCAGGATATTGAACTCCAGGCTTGCAAACGCATGCCTTCCCCACAGCTTGCTGGGGCTGAACCATCTGGCTAACGAGCCCCTCCAGCAATACCAGATTCTGCACAGAAGCCCAAAGTTGGAGACCTTTACAGAGCTGGCACCACAGAGTCAAGTCTCCTTTCTCCCTCGTGGCAGGTCCACAGAAAATAAAGCCACGCCATGCTGCACGAAGCCCCAGCTATTTACAGGACTGAGGGATTGCACCGTCCCATGCAACACACACTTCACCTTGGAATTGCAAAATCGGACGATTTTTGAAGCAGGAAGGAGTCACTGCAAGTCAAAGTCACAGTGACCCTCCTGCACGGGACAGACCACATAATTTTTACCCGTTTCTTCTGAGGTTACACAAAAGGTATCTGATCAAATTAGCACATCTCACTGAGATATCTCGCATAAAGTCTTCAAGTGGTGATAGTAACTTCATTTTTTTTTTTCTAGTTTGATCAGGCTTGTTTTGTCTTCTAGGCAGCAAATCTCATTAAAACTTTGCCTACAAAATAAAAAGCCCTCTGGTATAAGAAATCTTCTGTTCTCGTACATATTTATAGACACCACTCAAGTAAACTCAGACATGAAACAAGATTGTGTTTATCTGGAGAGATATATTTTCCAGGAAACCATGCTGACTGGCATTTTTCATTACCACCGAATTATCCCTTTTACCACAGCATCACACAACGGTCTCATTTAGCCTGTTACTCACCAGACTTTCCATGACTTTTTCTTTTCTTCAAACTACAGCTTTTAAGGATACAATCCCCCATGCAGTAACTAGGACCTGGGTTTTTTTTTTTTTTTTTTTTTTTCTTTCTCAGATGTACAAACCACAGATTTGGTCACCTTAAAATGCATGTTCATCTGCACCAGTTTAACAAGCAATCCAGATTCCTCTGGATAAACAAGATACCTTCTGTCTCCAGCAGGATATCCATGGATACTTTATCAAAGAAACTTTAAACCTGGTGCTAATAAATACTGTGATGTGAAGATTATGGAATAACATTGATCTATTAGTACATTCCTGCTGGGCCCCTGTTTGATACCCTTCCAAAAGAGGATGAGATTACTGTCAAATATAATCTATTTTATATGGCCTCTATCTGTTCTTAGAAGTAATCTCATCAATTAAAGAAGATATACTGACTGAAAAAATCAAACATATTATAGTAGTTTAAAAATACATCAGTGACCTTTATCAACTGGACGTCCAACCTGAGCCCAAAATATGAAGTTTGCTTGCCAAGACCTATTTCCACACTACTAGACGGGCTGATACTAGCTGTATTATAATATCTTTCTGATATTATACTGACTCTCCAACCAAAAACAAACAAAAAGAACTATTCTGTCAGACATCAAATACAGGCCACCTGGTTTATACTTATTCAGGTCATTTTCCCCACCTTTTTTTTTTTTTAAATAAATAATTCTTTAGCTTTGTTTTTAATTTAAATAATTCTCAATATTCTCTAATAGCTGCTTTTAAAAAGCAGCCATTGTATTTAACAACCACATTTTTTTCAACCAAAAAAACCTTACAGCATTTTCACAAGTGGTGCCAGAAAGGAAACATGAATCATCTGAATATTTAAGCAAGTAAGACCATACTTGCTAGTCACATCATATTTAACTCAAACGATCTGTAAGGAACATTATAATAATGATTTTTAATTTGTAACGGTTGGTACCGGAGTAGTCAAGGAACCAGAGCTTTGCCACTTACTAGTAACTTAAGCAATCAAACAACCCTACTTTTTGAATACATATAAAGAAATGTAAAACATGAAAGGATAGCCCAGAAAAAGGAAGGCCATGTACAGTTCATCAAAACATTGTGCAGCTGAGGGTTTCAAGGTATTTGTTTTGCTGAATCAGAATAGCAGAAATCAAGCCAGCACAAACCCTCACACAGTGACAGCAACCCTGCCAAGCGGTGAGACACTGATGTCACCTTCAAGGAGAACAACACTCTGCCCTCCCAGGACCAAGGCTTTGGCCAGAGAAAAAATTTGGCCCAGTGCAAACCAAGGGAGCTCAGTCCTCAAGAAGAAAATATTCAGGGAAAAAAAAACCCAAAAGGTTAACAGAACTCAGGAGCATAAACAGGTGGAGAGACATATGCTGGGCTCCACGTTCCTCATCCACCAATGCCAGATGCCAAAACTCTGCCCTACCTTGCATTTTTTGTTGGGAGACCTCCCAAGATGCCAAATCCAGCTGCTGACTGTGCTCAACCCAGGTATAGTTTATATGGAACAGATAGGAAATAATATCCCTTGTACTAGTGCACACAGTCAAATCTGATTTGATAAAACCCCAAGAAGGTCAGTTCATGCAAAGGTGGGACAAGAATCACAGTCTGTAACAGAGCAAACCTGTCTAAAACCTGAAAAGCCAGAATCAAGCACTACAGGGTTGCAGCCACTGGATCACATTCCCCAGCAAGAGACTGAAAGACAGTACAGAAACCCTGATTTTCAACACACAATCACTCTGCTACAAATAATTGTGTAGGTAGAAAAAGGTGCACCATGTTTCTTCCTGTCCGAGCTATTCCTACTACTTGGCCTGAATCTTCCTTGCTGCAATTAAGCATTAATCACATTAACTCTTGTCCTACCCACCAGAAACTAGGCATCTCCAGCTCCTTCAGCTTTTCAATGGGATCATACTTGCTGGTTGCTCTTACAGCTTTCCTATGAATTCTCCCGATGGTCCGCATATTCGTATTCCATCCATCTCCACAAGTAAAGGATTATTACTACTTGCAGTTTATTAGAACTGCCTTAGACAACGAATCTATCACTTGTGAGTGACTCCCTGCTCACAACTCTATAAGCCAGGGTTACAGTTAGGAACTCCTCCAGTCAGAGGAACAAAGTCAGTGTAGGGCGAATGTCAAACTAAGCCTTTCATTTGCAGTATAACACATTTATCCTATTTTCTGTCTTTTACAAGCACAGTCTAACCAACTGTCCCACATCCTGCTTGTGACATAGGATTGTGTTGGTCATTCTCATTTTACAGTTGGCAAAGAGGCTCAAAGAAATTGTATTAATTTTCTGAGATCATAAAGAAAGACTACAGTAGAGTAACAGCATGTGTACAGTCTGCAGGATATCCTTCAGCTGCCTAAAATTTTAAGGTTATTCTGGTACTTTCTGTGTTCTAAGTCCGCCTGCTAGGGCTCTGAATCTGATATGGAGAGGTGCAGATTTCTGCTTAAGAGCTGCCAGGTAATGAACATACACCTTATGCTATGAATCTATCAGGGGTTTCTTTGGACAGTTTTCTTCTGCTGTCCTCTCACCCTCTTTTCTCCCAGTGTTTCACCTTGTCAAGTTCCAAAGTACTGTCAGTAGTAAGACCACTGTCCCGTTGCAGTCCCATGAAACTCCGTTTAGACTTGGCCATGTTCTAAATTGCTAAAAGTCAGCACTCTCTTCCTGCTGCTTACTGTTTCACTTGAAGCTAAAATCTTTCCAGTGTCATCCATGTTGGTCTATCCTTTCATCCTTACCCATGGGCTCTCAGCTGGCTCACCACCCATCCCAAGGCAAAGCTGCAGGCACTCCATCGCATGGAGCATAACCCCTTCTCCTCACCTTCCCAGACTGTCTTTCTGGTCGTGTGAGCTATCTCACCAAGTCCAACACGGTCATAGCTCTGCAACTGTGCACGACCTGCTAACTCCTCCTGTCTCCTAAGCCACTTGTGTTTGTGTAGAGGTAGCTGAGATGGGCTGTTTTCACAAGGGGGGAGCAAGAGCCTTCCCAATCCTGTTGTCCACCAGACGCTTCCTACCACGCCTTCACTTCTCTTCAGACGATGGCAACCCTTCCCTGATGTACCTTAGTGTAAATATTCCAGATAACAAGGTGAGAGCTGCATTCAGGATTATAATGATAAACAGAGTCATTACACCGTAGAGCCAGGCCTGTGTTAGGTATGCTTAACGATAAAGGCATACCAGTATACCTACTGGTAAAGCTCTCCTGGTATAACAACAACTGCTACCCAAAATCAGCACTGTGCAAACGTAACTTGAGTCTGGCAGGTGAGATAATCTGCGCAAAACTATAGTTTTGATCTGTAAGAGTTTCTGCTGGCACAACTCCGGATGGTCGCATGTGAATCCAAAAGGCTATCGTCCTTCTCACTCCCAGTGCGTACAAGAATGCTAAACATCACAGACTAAGATGCACTGCCAGTCTGAATGTATTTGTCAGCTCTAGATCCTATGCTTATCTCTCAATCAACGTGATCTCCTTACTTTATTAGCAGTGCCTGACAAAGTGAATTTTAGATTGAATCCTGACACCTCTGATGATCTGGGCTGGCACCCCTCTTTGAGATACACTGCCCTGTTTCATCTGTTGAAGTGTTTTCCCTATTTAAGGTTAATGAGATTTGCAATCTGAGGCTCTTTTCAAGCTGGAATCTTTGCTTTCAAAAGCAGATCTCATCAGTCACCTTTGCTTCCCTTTCCACACTGCCAGCAAGATTTGAGCCATCATTTTCAGAATTCAAGTATTTCAGAAGTCTTTTTTTTTTTTTTTTTTGCATTCTTGTGCTCAAACCTCACCCCGTATCCTGTCTAGACAGCACAAATTGAGTTTGTCCTGTGATGCTCATCAGGGTTCTGATTTGACTTACAAAGCTGCGCATTACTGTTCCTCCTCCCTGTGCTAGAGCGCCTAGCAATCATTCAAATAGCTGAGATTACAGCCCTGAGCATCGTCTCTGGGGCTGATTCCACATACTTTAAAATAAACTTAGTTAAACCTGTGCAAACTCATTGATTTCAATTTTAACCTCACCAAGAATAGATTCAGCTTCACTTGAAGTCCTTAATAAATTAAGTTGAATCAACGTAAAAGTAAAATTAAATCGAATGAATAGTTTCCACTCAGGGGTCGATACTAGTTTTCTATACGCAATTTAGAACTCGACATGCAGAGTCAAGGCTTAAATGGTTCTTAGATTACAGTTTAAGCTGAAACAGCTCAAGATAAATTTCAAGGAGAGAAAAAAGGAGTGGAGGAGAAAAAGTATATACAAGGCTGGAATTTATTTCTCTCTCCTGGAATAAATTTAATTTGCATTTTTGAAGTCTTTTTCACTTCCAAGTGTTTGTTTATTTACCTCTGAGTCTGCTGTGGGTGGTTGTTTAATTGTTGTTATGCTGAAATCTAAACCAAATACATCCCGAGGTTTTTTTAAACCACGTTCTTCTGAGGGCAAGGAGGGAACTTCTTCTGGGGCAGACACTCTCTCAGCCACTTCTGGATGGGACACCTGGTTACAAGATTTAAAAACAATAGCGTGTAAAAGTATAGATGGGAGGCATGAGAGACTGGACACGGAGCAGGAGTCCCCCTGCGGCAGAAGCCCCAAAAGATCCTGCCCACGTATCCAAAACATTCAGAATCAGTCCAGAGAAAGCACCACGGTCTTGCTTGGGGCCCATCACTGTGACTGAACAATTTAACAAATTAGTCATGTCATTTTCTTATGGGATTTTTGCCATGACAGAGGTACAACGCAATTAAAATCTTAAGCATTAATTGCTTTTTCTCTGCCCTCTTCCTTCCATGGTGCTTCATGAGAAGCTGAGGGTTTTATTTACTGCAAGTAGGAAGAATGCACATCATGAACAAAGATGGCAAAGAGGCAATATCTGTCAGCTATTCCCACAGCCTGAGACAGACTTCCCACATTTTGCCTTGATGAAAAAACAGGGCAGATGGATCACCACAAATAGACAACCTGTACTTTATGTCAAAGCTGACTAACACATTTGGAAGATGATGAAATAAAACGTTTTCTACAGCTGATAGGTTACACCACAGTGTGACGACAGGCGACATACGCAGAGCTAACACGGCCGCTGCTGCTCCACTGGAGAGCCATGTGCTCCTCAAGGGCCAAGCCTTAGCTGGCCCTATTCGTGGTCCAGATGCAACTCTTCTGTACCTCTGTCAAGAGATCTGGGTCAGTTACAAAAATGTAACTTTCTTATAGTGAGATTCATTCTCTTGGCTGCAAAGAATATATTAGCTATACTATTATTGCAGGCTGTGACTACTTCTGTTGTTTTCAGTGTTTATCTTTTATCTCTTCTTCATTTCTCAAAGCATTTCTAACATGTTTTCAGTGCTTTTTCAGATTGAGATTTCAACACTGTGCAATATTACAAAATAGCTAAAATAAAATCTGCTGCAGTTGTTTCAAGGCTCTTCTTTCTCATTCTCTCAGCTTCTCAGAAGTCTTCTTATATTTACAGAATAGATTTATAATTGTGTAAATTTTAACCCTCCTCACCCTCACATATGAATGAGCAGATATGAAGGAAGCTGATCGTTGCACTGAACTCCAACGCCAGTGAAGATGCGCTCAGATCCCTTTCACGATCTAGGAACATTGACGAGCCTCTCTATCCTTCAATACCACTAAAAACTCTAAGAGAAAATGAAATAAAAAGACCTACAGCCATCAACAAACAAACATGGTGAACCAACATAAACTAAAAGGTAAAAAAAAAAATAAAAAAATCTATTCTTCCTCTAACTGGAAGAAAACCATAAGCTCCAACAGGTCCAAATGAGATGTCACTACTGGTAGCTGTTTATACTCAAGAGATGCTACTACACTATCATACCAGGCAACAGCATAAAACTCTCAAACAGATGGGCAGACAGAGCTTTGGATATTCTTTAGGTTCAAGGAGGTTTAAGGATTTAAAATGTTTTCACATGCTGGGTGCAGAAAATCTATGCTTTTCAGGCAAAATTGGAACAGACTCATTTTAGAGTGAACTTCAAGACACAGAGCTCTGCAAATGAACAAAGAAGGAGAAGGCAAATGCTGAAGGGTTTTGCTATGCCCTTCCTTAGACAGTGATTCCTTTCAGATTATGGCAATGGGCTCATCTATCCTAGCTTATAGCTGCAGGTACCTGAGAGTAAACAAAGTGCTGTTTATAATCCATGAACCACTTTTAAAAATCTGGCATGATATGAACCTAGGAACACAGCTTGGGCAGCGGCTTCTTTCACCTGTAAGGAGCAGCATCCAGCTAACCACAAGCCAGTCAACTGCACCTCCATCCCAAGAAGGTTATGGAGCAAATCCTCCTGGAAGCTACTTCCACCACATGAAGGAGATGACTGGGAATAGTCAGCAAGGATTTACCAAGGGTAAATTTTTCCTGACTAATCTGATCATCTCCCACAAAATGCTGAATGGCTTCACAGATTCGAGGAGGGCACTGCGTTCTCAGCAAGTCTGTGGTTGATACCAAATTGTCTGGAGCGGTTGAAATGCTGGAGGCTGCTATTCAAAAGGACTTAACTAGGCTGGAAAGCCAGGCTGATGGGCACCTCATGAAGTTCAGCCAAGGCAAATGCAAAGTCCTGCCCCCAGGACAGAGTAATTCCTTGCAATGATACAGGCTGGGGACTCGCTGTCTAGAAAGCAGGTCTTAAGACAAAAACCTGGGAGTCCTGGTGCACAACAAAGTTGAGCAGTAGTCAGCATTGTTATCCCGCAGTAAGGTCAACAGCATCCTCAGCTGTATCAGCAAGCATGTAGCCAGCAGGTTGAGGGAAGAGATTTTTCCTCCTCTATTCAGCACTTGTAAGACCACATCTGAAGTAGTCTGCCCAATTTTGGGCTCCCCAGTACAAGAAAGGCATTGACCTAATGGAACAATTCCAGTGGAGGGCTACCAAGATGATCAGGGCCTGCAGCACATGATGCATCAGAGAAGAAAAGGCAAAGGAGATATCCTACTGTCTGCAACCACCTACAGGAGGAGCGCAGAGAAGACTCTTCTGAGACGTGGCCAGTGGAAAGACAGGAGGCAACAGACACAAGTTAGAGCATGAGAAATTCTGATTCAGTATGGAGGGAAGATATCCTTTACCATGATAGTGGACAAACACTGGAGAGTGGACAAGCCAGGAGAGGCTCCTTAGAGATACACAGAAATGGACTGGACAAGACCCTGAGCAACCTTCCCTAACGAGACCTGCTTTGAGGACAAGGTTAGACTCGAGACCTCTGGAGGTCCTTTCCAACCCACTCGCTTTTGTGACTCTAAGACTCTCTCCTATTCTTTAACAGACCCCAGGTCTGGAAGCCCAGCTTAGCTTCTGCTATGATGGAAATTTAATTCAAATTACCATAATAGTACTTTTGGGATCTTAATCTGACTTCCTGCATAAAACAACCTACAAGACTTCCTTGAAGTAGCACTGAAATGGAACCTTTCTTTTAGGAAAACTTTCTTTTTAGAAAACACCAAATTCTGGCTTAGAAGTAGTGAATAATCTACCAAAAAGCTGTGATAAAATGTTCCAATGAATCATTACCCTCATTCTTTACAGTTCGTAAACTTTTATTTCCTGTTCTGTTTTAGTCTGAATATTTCTAGTTTCAACTTTAAGCCACTGGATCTTGCTTTATCTTTTACCAAGAGATTAAAAAGCCTCTGTTCCCCAGGTAGGCCAGTGAAGAATTCCCTAAAAGAGACTACGCTTCACAGCTGGTCACTGTGTTTCCCAATCTTTAATCATTTTCAGATTTCTTCTCTGAATAACCTCCCTGATTTGTGAACACAAGATGGTGAGGTATTATACTGGAAGATCTATCTAATAAACACGGGGGTAAATATATTTATGTTACTAAATGACACTACCCTATGTCAGCTTCTGAAGCCAAGAATATCATCAGCACTTCCAGCCATTTTACATTACAGGGAGCTTGTCTCAGATACCCACGATGACTAAAGTTTTTAAGTCATTGTTTCCAGGCATACTGTAAGGGAAACTATTAACACAGACCACACACTCTGTTCTTAGATGTATTACTTTACATACATACTGAAATACGTATTGTTTGTGCCCACCTTAAGAAGAAATCCAAATCAGTCTGAGTGTTATTTTAATTATCAATTGGCAAAACTCTGGACAATTAATAAATATTAGGGGAATGTTGTGATTTTCTGTTTTCTTTCAAGGTCGTTGACAAAAGTTTACAGCAATGCAACAAGAAGAACCAGTCTAAAGGACCTCAGCAGAGTAACTACTCCTCATTCCAAACCATATTTCATATCTCTCAGTTATCCAACTTCATACCCATTTAGTGAGAGTCATGTTAATAGTGTATTGCTCTGATTTTTTACTGTTAAGTGAGCTACAGAAATACATCCTTTCTGCCTATCATCCACATACGCCTGCATTTTGCTTTCTCTGGGAGAATTCTGTAAAACCATGTAATAAACATCCCTCAGAAAGGATATGAATGTAGACTTGACAAACAGAAATCAGGCTGTGCAACAATCGTAACTACAGTTACTCTGATAACCAGGTTTTTACAAATACTAACATTTTCAAGATGTCTCTCTCCAGCTTACTGAGAACACATTTTCTAAAAAGGATGCAAGTCTGAATATTGCATATTATTTATAAATATAAGAAGTACCAGTCTTCTCTTTGGACTGTGAAATGCTGAATTTTATCTCTCCTAGCAGAACATGATACCCTGACAACTACACTCACCACATCTGAAGGCAGATCTTGTTAGGGACCTCACTGCAGGAATTCAGGGTTTTGTTCACATAACAACATGTTTCTTTTGCCTGAAGATACCTCAACGGGTGTAACTGATCTCTCCACAGCAGGATGAGTAAGTCGTTTTAATCCTTCTTAGCTGCCCACAAACCACGTCACTGTAATCCATCTGAAGAAATCCAGAACTGTGCCTCAAAGTAAGCCAGAGAAGGTTACCAATACATTAACCTCCCTTTTTGCTTATTAAAAGAAAAATTAAGAGCTTTGACAGTCAGATATTTTTATTGCTCTTGGCTTTGAAAGGCCTAATTGTGAGACTAAAATGTTTCACAGGCCACGTTTTAAAGATTTCTCTTGTAACTTCAGGAAAGACAGACTGCTCACTAGTACCTGCAGCCACTGAGGAGATGATGGTAATTCGCCTGGTAATGGGAGCAATCCACAGACATTTTAAGCACTGACCTTCTTTAAGCATTGCAAGGAAAGAGAATTTTCTTCCTCTTCCTACGACACCTTGTCCTCTATGAGGCAGCGGCTGTCTCCAGACATCACTTTTGATTCTGTGACTGTGTCCACGAATGGATGTGCACCGCTCCCAGACCTCAAGTTCCTCTGCCATTCCCTGCAATACACTCCTCTGCTGTAGCACAAACCATGACTGCTGCGTGCACATGTCTGTCTGTCTGTCTGCTGGCAAGCAACTGTGCAAGATGAGGTATTTTCCCTCTTATTGCCCCCTGATTTTTTATGCTGTTCCAAGCATCTTCAGAAAGCCAAGAATATTTTGAGTTCAATAGGAAAACTCAAGGCCAATAAGACACAGGAAAATGTATTTAAATTATTTTAAAATCTTCTGATAGCCCTGTGTAAAGGAAACCCAGCACCCCAGGAAGCTTTGGCAGCGTTATGCGGGCAGGCATGGACTCAGACATGATATTCCTCTGGCAGCCTTAGAAAAGTAGAACCCCCAACTGTGAAGATCATGTAACAGTAAAGATGGGGGACAGCTCTGTGTGCTCTCTAAAATACATATGTACACATATTATAGCATTAAGATGAAGGTATGAGGAGCTATGGATTGCAATTGTGCAGTTCAGAAAGCATGTCTTGATTTTCATTTCGGAGACATCCTAAAAGTATAAAATAGGAGTTCCTGGTTTATTTTTGAAGTACCAACCTGTTCCACTTCAGTTTCCCCTCTTCTACTTATTAAGCCATTTTCCCATCCTCCACGCCACAGTGAGGCGCTGCCAACAATTTCGAGACACCTGGGCAGAGAACTAGAACCAGTCCATCGCCAGACTTGTTTCCAGTTTTTGCTCTACCTGTTTACCCAAAATGCAGAAGATGCAAGACTGTCTCAGTGCACCTACAGCACCTGATACTTGATTGCTGCTTGCCCTCAGTAACTGCTTCTACGACCTTCCTGGAACTCGCCCTGCACCACTGTTATTAATGCTCAAATTGTGCCACCTCCTCTGGGTAAAAACCTCAAGATTCCTCAGTCTCATGTGACTTGTCACCTTCTATGTTGCCCATAACAGGGTAGCAGGGGCAAACACCATTTCCACCCGACAGCCTATTTCTATTACTGGCACGCGTAGGTCTGAAAAGTCCAAATCACTACCTGGATCACTCTGAAAAGCTTCTCAGGGCCGGCTTACTCTTAGTTCAGAGACTGGGACGGCAGCAGTAACTCTCCTTCAGCATGAGTATAAGAAATCTCTTTTGCAAAGCACTGTAAAAATCACTACTGAATTAATAGCTACAGCAGCACCAAGCCTTCCTCCTTATTTTGGACTCTGGAGGCTTTATCCACTCAATGCTAAAGATCCAAAAGAAGAAAGAATTAAGGAAATTCATCACATGATGATAAGTATGAAAGTTAACTTAGCTACGGTGCTGCTAAACAAAGTCATAATGCAGCATTTTTAGATCATATAACATAATACAGAAAAATACAAGAACATACACTATATCCATTAGAAAAAGAAAAAAACCCAACTCTGTCAAAAGCCAAGATAGATTATTCTGCTGCACAGTAACAGAGGTCACCATCACTTCACACACAAGCAGAATTCTTCAAGTGCTGAGATAGCATTGCGCTCTTTGTCTTCTACTTTGTTTCAACTTAATGTGAATAATTTTGTTCACGGATATGGATAAGAAAGGAAATTTCAAGTTCAGAGTGTCCTGGGAACAGTATGGTATTAGAGATTCACTGCCACTGTTAAAAGTCTTTGCCAAAAGCTCATGGGAACTTCAGGAAAACAATTCTGAGAAACGATCTAGTTATCACTCCAGAACACACAAAATCATTTAAAACTTACTTAAAATGCCAAAAGTCTCTCAGATCTTGCAGTTAACCACTCTTTTAAGAAAACTTACTATCACGTGTTTCAACAGTGCTTCAATCTCACTTCCCAGTTCTATGAAATTAGTCTCTAGATGCCGTAACTGTGGAAGATACTTCAAAATACAACACATGCGACTAACAGACAGACGCCTGCCTGGGATTACAGACAGCCCAAGAAGAGCTCTGAAATATGAAGTGAAATTTAGCAGGGGATAAGTCAGATAATAACGCTGTTTTACAGCACTGTCAGGAGCACTTTTGCTCCTGAAAGCGGTAAGTGATCATATCACGAAGAACCAATGACTGAAGAACCCTTAAGTGTCAAATGATAATGTTGATAGGAACAGAACGGGATCTACATTCCTGAAGGCAACCTTACCTTTAAAAAGCTGGAGAAGCAGTTTTATTAATTTCATGTGAAAATAAGTCAGCTTTGTAAAGCATAAATACTTTGAATACCATGAAATACTTTGGTCAAATAATTTTTCAAAATGAGGCCCACATGCGCTGTTAATTTAAGAGCAGTGTGTATATGGTATTTTCCTATTCATCAAATGCTGAGTTGTATGTCTTTGCAAACAAACTAAAATACAGTGCAACAGTCAAGGATGTGAGCACCTCTGTCATACCAATTCTGGCAAAATTAGTAAATCTGCATTTGATTCTAATTCATGTAATATTCATCTCTTCAAGGTATAACCTTAATCTCTGCAGTTCTCTACACAGCACACAAACATCAAGTATTTCTTCCCTGCAGATCAGCTAACCTACTATTAAATCAGCTGAAGTACTTGAACATGGCTTAAGGTAAAATCTATTAAAATTAACAAATACAATCAACGTAACCCTTCTAAATCCAGGAAATACACATATTAGTACAGGCTTCAAGAAACCTACTTTTTTGTGCATTCTGGGAATGATCAGAGGCCACTGAAACCACATTTACTGACATATGAACTGACATGTGTACTGAAACCGTGCAAACCCTCAGCACTTCAGCTTGAAATATCAGGTTATCCCAGAGATGGTATCTATGAGTGCACTACGAAAAAAAATTGACATTTTATCATACAATCACTGCGTTGTAATGAGTAGCCCAACAGAATCATATTAACACATTCATCATCTTTTTTTTTTTTTTAAAATATTTTCTCATCTGGGGTGTTTACTTGGCCCTCAGTGGTCTACTGCCTTTTTATGTTCATGTAAAGAACCTATGTTTTTTAACTGATATATCTTATTAATGCAAATATGTTCAAAAAAGCCATTTCTGAGCCTTCCTACGATCTGTATTATTATTTTACAGTCACACCTTTATAAGCAAACACTTTACACTTGACCTAAAAGGGAAATGCTATTCTGTATAATTACAGAATTTATACCATTTTACGCACACAGGCATTGTTACAGCGAAACAATGAAAACCTTGTCTAGTTTTGAGTTCTGCTTCAAGAGCATCACACAGCAAACCACACAACCACTGGTCCACACAGTGAATTCATTCCTAACCTTTGTCAGATAATGACTGACTCAAAACTTGAATTACAATTGTGCTATTTAAAGTGTTTTCTTTATTTAAGTATTTCCTTTAAGCAGTACTAAGCAAAGTTTTAAATGTGTCAGCACTGACTAATTTTTAAAGACTGTTGCCCACAATATTTCAGCTGCTTAACCATCAGTGGGAAGGAGCTCTTACTATTTAACTAAAAGTCAAAGTCCTTGTCAAAAACATGTCCATAGCTTGACAGCAAAAATGGGTCAAAAAAAGACAGAGCATAAAAGGAAAAAACAAGAGCTGAACGTTTTACCTCACTGTCTGGGCTGGGCTGGATAACTTCCCAGGTCTGGGAGTCCACGTCGTAGCAGTGAAGCTCATTAGGCAGCGTGTTATCTGCAGCACCACCAAACACATAGAGATGCCGGTCGAATGCAACCATTGTGTGGCCATATCTTCGTTGTGGAGGAGGAGGGGAGCCTCGAAGTAAGTGCTCGGTGGGAATTCGTGTCCAACTGAGGCATTAGAAATGAAACAGTATATTTTTTTACAATTCTTTTCTGCAAAGTAAGTTTTCTAACCCTCAGATTGTAAGAATAAAGAAGAGGAGCTCTATTACAGTAGTTATTGAACCTGCATGAGCACAGACAATCCTGCAGATTTCTGAGACCTATGCCAGCTCCATGTTGCTAAACTTCTAACTGAAAATGTAATAAAGGCAACATGGTTCCATAACCCAGATGTGTTTACGTAAACCCCAGCAGCTCAAACACCACAACTTGGGAAGGAATTGGTGATCTATTATCACACATTTCAATAGCTAACCCTTCTAAGTAAAGGGCACCATTCTGATACCGTATCCCATTCTGATAAGGTATCGCTTATTCCCTATGATCGCATGATTTCAGCCAAGGTTTGGAGGCCGTTAGCTGTTGTTTCAGTTGCGGTTCCACTTCAGCCAGTAACCAGACAGAGCAGGTTGCCAGAACAGACCAGTGCGTCTGTATTCCCCTTTTTGGCATTTTTCCCCCATCAGGGGGGCGACATTTTCAGAGCAATGGTCGACACTTTGAGCAAGTCACACCAAACGTCTCAAACTGAATACTCAAGATTTTAAAAGACACTATGCATTTTTCATTTCCCAGTGATTTCACTATGAATTGGTATTTCACAGGACCTCTGTCTGGTTTTAATCAGGTGTTCATATAACAACTTCTAGGAAGGCAGTATTTGACATCCCATTCTGAATACACTAACATTCATGCTTATTGTTTAAAGTGAATCTACTAAACTTTCTGTTCGTCTGCTGAAAAAGACCAATCTGATGCACATGGCAAATGGCAAAGTCTTATTAAAACAGTCCATATTTTACCTTATCTACCTTTCCTCATCATGAGATGCAGTATTCTTCCTCAATACCCGTAAGTATGTGCATTTCTCAACTGAATAGTCAAGGACTACGTGGATTTTGCGTGACTTAACTGTCTACACTTACATCTTTTCCTTGAATTCAAACTGAAAGAGATTATTGGTAATCTTTGCTCCGCTCTGGCCAGAGAAAACAAACATCTTGTCTTTGCAAACAGCCACAGGAAAATTACAGCACGAAGGAGGAATTTCACCACTTTGTTCAATCTGAAAGATAACAAAGTTCAAAATTTAAAATGTATTATTGCAGTGCACAGCTACATGTGTTGAGTGTGCTGCAGGACCATGCAATACACCAGCAGACAGACAGACCACATGGCAGCAATGTGTGCAGACAACCAAGTCCCTGTAAATCTGGATACAGGTAATCAACTAATGCTATGCTTACATGTCTGCACAGACTAATTTTACCATGGATAAAAAGGATGAGAGGCCCCATTTCTAAAGCCCCTGATACTGTAAGGATCAGGACTCAAATCTTGATAGCTAGCCAGCAAAGCTCCCAGTCTATGGCAGTGGTTAAAGTGGGAAACGCAGTCCCTTTTTATAGGGGGCATAGCAAAGCCACCATGTGCAGTCCAGGTCCGGTTCACAGATTCCCAAGCAAAAAATCACTTTCATATACGCTTGGTTTTCCAAATACACAAACAAAATCAAATTTTAACTGTTTCTTTTCAGCTGTGTGACAAATACATTCTGAAGAGAGAGCAATATAATCCAGCATAGGAAATTTTAAATAATTGTGTATGAAAACCAAAAAAGAAAATTCTGTGTGCTAGTTCAAATTAAAGTTTCTTACCTCTTCCCAGCATGTTAGCTCTCTATCCTGCAGGCCAATTGTCCACATATCATTTAACCTATGTGATAACACAAAAAAAGCTTGATCTGAAACAGTTTATTTTTGGTCATTTTTAGCTCATAGAATTGAAAGGAAAAGATCCTATTTTATCAGCATTCCTTCTCCTGCACAGGAACAATCTCCTACTTCCACTAAGAGAAAAAACTACTACAATCTCTTTGTCCTACACCTGAATTTTATACCACCACCTAAGCTTGCTTCAGCATCTTTCTGGTTACAAGTATACTACAGTTAACAGTTACACACAGCAACTCTGCCTGGAGCTTAAGGATTTGAGCTATTTAATCTTCAAGATTTTTACAGAAATACCCCTTATTACCCTGCCTTCTTCTACCCATCCCTGCTAACCCCTGAGGCTGACCACAGCAATTATTTATGTGGCTGAATCCTACCTCAGATACAGAAAGGAGGACGAAGTGGGTAACCTGACACATCACTGACTACTACGTATCTGACTGTGCTTTTCCCAGTACAAGTTACTCACAGACAACTACAGATGCTTCCTTTGTTCAAATCTGCCTCGAGGCTCATGTTCCACAAAAAGACATTTTTTAACATGATTAGACATATTTAACATAAATTAGACAGCTCCTCTCACCCAATCCCTCCTTCCAGCTACCCAAGGTCCCTGGGGATCTCCCTAAGCTGGAACTGAGCAATCCCAGAGAGTCATGCATCTTTCTCCAATTCCTCCTCCAGAAATAAAGAAAAAATCCCATCTGTTTTTCCAATTAGCAGCAGTTCTCCTGGAGAGTTTGAGGAGCTGATAACTTTTCTGCAGGTTCTCCTCAGAAGAGGAGGCAGCCTAGCATGCTGAGGCAGCTCCTAGTTTGTGACAATCTCTATACGCTCTCACAATGCAAATATTGTGCATCAACATAGAATACTTCTCAAGTTCATCATGACAAAGAAAAAATATGTGTTCAGAACTGATTCCTCCCTGACAGACTAACAGCAAATGTGAAGAGCTACCATCTGAGACAAGGCACCAGACCCTCCCAAACTTCTCAGTACCACTCATTTCCAGTCTTTCCCCAGCCAAAATCTCACCTCCCTTCAACCTAAATAATCTTGGTATTTCAGTGCAGTATCCCACCAAGAGTATCACATATTTTCAGAGAAAAAGCTGACATGTTGTTCTTAGTCCTGTCATATGACTTCAGGGAAAATCCGTGCTTTGTTCTATACATCTTCAGCAACATCAGAAGGCCTGTGGTGGGTATCTTTTGAGAAATGCTCATTTGCCAGATTTCAAAGATCATTTAGCATCTTTATAGCCAAGAAGGTTGTCAAATTATACATCCATAGCCATTCTGAGTCACCAGATTTTTAGGTTTTGAACACATACTTATTTGAACATGAACTGGTGAATTGCAAAAATGTAATCCTCAACAACAGACTGGGTTTTGCAAAGCTCCAATTATGTGTTTAAATCGCTTGGTATATGAAAATGTCTCTACAGAGGTGAAAAGTGAGGGACTGGGATTTTACAAAGGCACCCAAGGAGAGAGCGATCCCACCGCATACCGTGCGTTGCCATCATATCCTGCAAAGATCCACAGCTTATCACTATACACTGTTGCGCCGTGAGCTGACCTTGCAACTGGCAATCTGCAATTGAGAAAATTAAGAAAAAAAAAAAAATCTTAAATCACCTGCAGAGGTGCTGTAAGAAGGATCTGCATGACAGCTAAAATATACATGTAAGAAGAATAAAGTCCCCTACACAAAATGGCTTCAAGCCAAGAAATTGCTTCCGTCATACACCCTCAAAACACAAAGCAAGCCTCTGAAGGGTACATTTTAGAATTTTACACTCTGCTTCCTTCATTAGAGAAAAATTACCTTGATGCATACAGAAGAAAAGAGAAAAAAAATCCCAATTAATTCCTTGCCTCAAATACTCTTAAAAGTCTTTTATGGAAAGTAGCTAAACAGTGGGACAATTAATAGCACTATCATTATGGCGAAATGGCAATCCACTTGTGCTATAAAAATCCCACGCATATTTTCACACATTAAGAAGGTGGAACACATCAATGAGACCTGGGACAGAGCTCACAATGCTTATCTGGGATTGTTTAGCGGGGCATTCCTGAGATGCAGTGCCCACAATAAAAGATCAAACCTACGACTTCTCTTCCCCAATCTTTGTTGTTTTTACTAAATCAGCCAAGAAGGGCTGAACAAAACTGTGATGCCACAAGGCCAGCAGATGTAATGTTAGCTTGTTTGAGGTCATTCGGGCAGTATGCACACTTGTAATTGTGGGGAAAGCCAAGGACAACTGAGTTTGTAAAACGTGAATAAGAATTACTCTCCGAAGTTGCTAGAATAACCAGAAAGAGAAATTACCAATGTGGTCTATGTTCTAAAACATAACATATGCTCATCAGAGGTGAGCAACAGTAACTTAAGAATGGATTGTGCATTCCTCATCCCTTGCTATAAATCACAATAATAAATGTTCCCTTCCCTCCCCCGACTAAAATCAGCATTTCAGAAACTTCAAATACTGAACTGCGTGTAAAGACACAGTACGTCCCATACGTGGGTGTGGTAAACATTAAGTAGTTGGGTCAAAAACAGCGTCATGGATAACATCCTGAAATGTGCACAAAGTCAACTTTAAGAAGTAATGCATTACTGGTTTTGATTTTGCGTTGGAAAGCCGAATCTCAGGAATCTGTGTTCAACAGATCCCAACATACATCAACTCATTCATCTGTTTCTGAATTTATTTGCATGAACGCCCATCACCTTAAGGTGCTTCAAGCAAGTGTGTGCATTTCCGAGCACGCCAAGAAAGCCAAACTTTATTTAGAAAAGAATGTGTAGATTTAACTACAAATAAGCTTCAAATTGGTTTCTGATTAAATTGAAACGATGAGGGATCGACAAATTTCATGCTATCCTTGAAAAAGAAACAATTCAAAAGAAAAAATTTCCTTTGCTCCCATCCCTTTGGTCACAGAAATGAAACGTGAAGAATGGATTTTGATCAAATGTCCAATATAGTACACTCTGGAATGGAGGCCTTGCAAAAAAACTCCTTCAGAACAAAAGATAGTTTTCAGAAAACATTTATCAAGGAAGTAGAGCAGAAATCGTCCTGCAGCCTTAATATTAGCATCATAACCAATTCTAACTGGGTCATTTTAAACGTTTGCTGAGTTACGCTCAAGTCACCTTGAAGAGTGGGGTAACAATGCCAGCTCCTTACCTTCCTTCAGTCTTCCACTCTGTCCACTGTCCAGTTGCAAACTTATATTCAAAGAGATCATTTTTATTCTTCAGGTTGGAATTAGAATAAATGTCTCCAGTATAGCCACCTGGGCAACAATAACTCCATTAGCCTCAAACACAACACAGCATACACACTTCTAGTCATTATATTAGAAGAAAACTTAAGTTTAGGTCGCACAAAGAGAAGGTATTTGGCTAATGGACTACTACAGGTGGGAGACTTCTCCACTCCCACCCCTAAAGAAACACCACGGTAATGAGTTTCACGTCTTCTTCACTTTAGAGAAAACAGCAAGTGTATTTCCAAGCTAAAATTGAAATCACAGTCAGCCACGAAAAATACTGGATTTGCTACTGAGTAAGATCTTTTAACACTTCCTAAAATATCTCATTCTTTTTTCAAAACAATACCAGCACATTTATCATTCCAAGCACGCACAACTGTAATCTGCCGCTGTCTTACCAAACACAAACATGCTGCTCCCATAGACCACAGCTGAGTGGTGATACCGCGGTGCTGGCGGGGTCCCCGTGGTAAAAGCCCTGCACAACATTTAGAACAGCAGCAATCAAACACTCCTGTCATGCTTCAGGCACTCAAAGCTACTGTGCAGATTCAAAAAAGAAACAATTGTTAAAAGTTACTCTACTGTTCCTAAGTGTTTTCACTAGTTTTGGTTTCTTAATTACACTGTCTAAGATTTCATGACAGACTTTCCGCTATAAGCATAAACAGCAACAAACGCGATGCTGCTGAAATCTGTTTGGCAAAGGTAGCAAGTGAGGCACAGGTAAGACAACACAGACTGCACAGTCCACAGCAAAGGAGCAAAGCAAAGACATCTGCGAGCCCCCCTTGGCACCTTTCCTGCCCTGAGGGGCTGCAGCAGCCCGGTCCCTCTGCCCGCGCCTCCTTTCAGCACTCTCACAGGGTGTACGAACAGTGGCAACCCATGGCGCTCTGTGCATCTCTGTGCTGCCCAGCATCCCCTCTCTGCCAGGAGCTGTGCAGGGACACTCAATGACCTCCCTGACAGCTCAGCCACACAGCAGGCTTGCAGAGGTCAGCAATGACAGCACTTGGGTCAGGGTGACGCTACCTCTTGGGTGCTCTGGTAGAGCCCCCAGCTTTTACACCTGGGACAGAGGTGCTGAGGAAAGATGAGGCATGTCCCAGCCCTGCCAGCAGCCCTGCAGGCAAGCAGGCAGGCAGGCAGGGGCCGAGCCAGGGGACCACAGCGCGGCCCACCTGCACCACGAGCAGTCCTTCACGTCGAAGCGCAGCAGGTCGTTCAGCATCGTCTTCCTGCGGGGAGGAACGAGAGAGGCGGCTGAGCCGGGCCGCGGGGCCGGCGAGGGGCAGCCCCGCTCCCCTCAGGCCCGACTCCCCTCAGGCCCGGGCCTGCTCCCCCCGGCCCAGGC
>WAAD01040460.1:0-12420 GCA_013389945.1 Fregata magnificens | reverse complement strand
GGGGGCGCTGCGGGGCGGAAGGTCGCGCGTTCGAGGCCCGCGCCCGGCGGGAGCGAGGAGGCAGCGGGGCTGCCTCTGCGAGACGCGGAAGCCAGGCGGGTTGAGAGGTTAAGAGAGTTTATTTGTTAATACAAAAAACCAAACCAAGAACAATACTCATGAATACGCATAAAGTCTCGTTCCAGAGTCATATCTGAGCTATTAACTAGTTTAATTATAGTCCGTGGCTATCGGAGCTTCACGCTATTCTAGCAAGATAACACCCAGCGTGCAAAACACGATCGGTTCCTCCCCACGGAGGAGCTGCGAGCAGGACACGCGCTTTCGAGGCACCGATGTCGGCAGTGGCACATGCCCAGGGCTGTGCGGTAGCCTGCATCCCACCCTTCGGTTTTAACTTAGTTGAACAGGGAGCTTGTATTTCCTAACATGGTGTTAGTAATCTTAGTGACTACTAGTTTAGTTTCTTCTCAACAGCAGGCAACAAGAGGAGCCTTCTGCACCTCGAAACCAGACCTTAGACGCATCTCTGCAGAGTCCAGCATTTCTCATCCTGAGCAACAACCTTGTCATGGGGTGAGTCGTCTCAGCAAAGCTGACACCCTCCAGCAAAAAAATCTTGTTTAAAGATACATCATGAAGCATTCAGAATTTTGTTAGAACAGTGAGAAAGCATAAGGGCAAAGGAGTTACATCAGTGTGAGCACCAGTAGGACCAGGCAGAGGTCCTTCAAACCACCTCCCTTGCACACTGTCACTCTCACATCCTATTTGGCCTCTTTCTAGGGGAAGCTTGAGTCACAGTTATTTCTTGCCAAAAAACCATCCTGCACGCCCTGAGTTTGCTTGCAATAGAGTGTGCTGCACAGCTACGCTGTTCCCGTGCCCACCACCTCCAGGGTTGGTCCCAAACTCCATTCCTTATCCCAGCTCCTGTGCAGCGGCACCGTGCCTGGGCAGCTCAGGCTGCATGGGAGCTGATGCTGCAGGAGGGAGAGTGCAGAGCACTAGTCCCCAAAAGCCACTAATCCCCAAATCTTTCCCATCTCACCAGCCGCGTGCCTGGAAAAGCCATCGATACCTGCAAATCAAAGAGCAGTTTCTAACCAACACACTGAAGAGCTCCAACAGGAACTCTACAAGACACTGGCCCATATACTTTTGGACCTTGCGATCGCAAAGAAATCCTTTGGATTCTCAGTTTAGGATGAGGAATGGTCTCAGTAGTACTAGATTGCTCTCATTTTTCATGGTCTTGTTTAAACCCACCATCCAACTTAACTAAAGCAAGCACCACTAAGGCACACACCAGTCAACCCCCACCAGACAGCAGGCGAACCCCACCAGCACCTCTCCGTGAGCCCTGGCTAACCAGACCTGAACGTGCTCCATTTACAACTGACACCCTAAAACCCATCTAGATGCTTCCAGATGTTTGGTATTCACTTACCTCCAAGAACGGATGACTGGTTTTGAGCCTTGCTGCCAACGCATGGGGCAAAAAAAGATGGTCCTACCTCTTCTCAGGGCTGGGACCGGTCACTCTGAGGACACTCACTTGATCCTTCCTGTACAGCTACCAGGATACACCACTGCAGCCATCTGTTTCTAGTTTGGTTTCCTCAAGAGCCTGCACTGGTTAGTTTAACTTGTTGGCCCTTTTCAATGAAAGCTGAGACACACAAATGCGTCAAAACAAAATTCCTAACAGACTTTAAAAAAATAAAAATAACGTCTAGGTAGAAGACAGAACCACAGCATTCCCACTGAAGAGAAGGCCATGGCACAAAGTTTAATTATATATTCTCATACACCAGAGAATCCACAGGGGAGAAAGATACCGCGACACAGCTGCATGGAAACTTTTGATCAGAGCTTATGCCTGAATAGACACACACACACAAAAATCAGGCTTCACATTCTGCTTCTCATCGAGCTATTCATACAAAACCACTGAGAACTCAAGGACGGGTCAGATCAGTCTGCAGCAAATGGTGGGGATTCCCCCTCGTTCTGCCCATTCTCAGGCACAACGTGAGGGGTTGGGGTGGGAGAGGGGAGCAAGGTCTGCTTTAGAATTCAGGGTTATTTTACCATTTTCCCCACACATGCTAAACAAATCGTGCCATCTTTGTCCATTAAAAAGTTAATTTATTATCCCCTCCTGGTAAAAAAGTGAAAAGCTATACTCTGTTAGACCAGTAAGATACAGAATTACTCCAGCTCTTCGGAGGCCTTTAGATACAACTTCGAAGCATATTATTCCACAAAGGAACAGCAAGTACCTTTCTTAAGAAAGGAAACTCTATAATGGGTCAGCCTCTTTCTTTTAAGCAGAAGAAGATGTATCCATTACAGGACTCCCTTTCTGTCCAGGTGACTCCTGCGAAATATCCTAACATCCTCCAGGCAGCACATACAGAAAGTTTCCTAAGGAGAAATATGTCTTAAAAAAGTGACTTCAGGAAACAAGTGCAAGTTCCTTTTAAATCTGTTTTATAAGAAGGATACCAATGTACATTTTAATAGTTTTATTTTCATTTTCCCCAAGGGGGAACCAAAGGCAGAGAGGTGTTGTGAGATACATCACGCTGTTCTTATGGGTAAATCAATTTGCAAATGTTATTTTACCACTCTATAAAAATACACACAGGAGTGTGAAGGAAGCAAAGTAGTTCAGAGTGGCTGTCATGGAGCAAGTATGTTAAATACAATCAGGTTTTTTCCTCCTAAAAATTGTGGCTCCTTGTGTTCCATAAAACCAAAGTCTTTAGTAGCCACATGCCACAGGAACAGAAATTTAAGTGGTAGCTTCCTTTGAGCATGTGCACACAAAAGCATTAGTAAAGAACTGCTCCCATGGGACTAGACAGCAGATGTGAGCAACAAAGCCCCATCCACAACAGGAAAGAAGATATGCATTCAGTTTTATTGTCTCAGCTTCCCATCCAAACTCCTGTAAACAGGTTCCATACCATTCAGGCATCTCTGATAAAAGAGTCTATAGTTCTATAAAAAGAAGTCATACTGTAAGATCAAGATATTTACCCTGTATGTGTTATACGAGCGCGAAGAGGAACAACTTTCCAATTTCTCAAGATACATCCAAGCAACCTGTAAGTGACTCAATTCTTTTCTCTGTCCAACTGTGCTGTGGGAAACTCAGTTAAGTGCCTCTTCACAGGTCGAGACAGTTTGTTTTTAAAAATATTAAGGACACATTTTTTTTTAATCTTTAAGAACTTCCTGGAAAGTTTCTGTGGAAAATGAAAGTGCTCCCATGGTGAGACCAATGTGCAAAGCTCTACAGACTTCTGTCCTTGCTGCTTTCTTAGTATTCCTTCCCGTAGCAGATTCATGTTAAGATGAGGCTCAATACATTGCAACGAGGCCATCACCCACCTGTAACAAGCAGGTAGACACTGGAAAATGTTTTATGTTTAATCATAAAACGTGGATTAAGCCAAAAAAATAGTGTTCAGATATGATCGGGATGGTCTCTTGAGTGGGTTTATATACCAATGGCCTGTAACACTCGCTTTTCATTCTCATTGAGATGGTCTGAAAACATTGCATAGCAGGGCTGCTGTGCAAACTGACAGAGGAAGTCAGTGAGATAGGCCTGAAAGGAAGACAGAAAGACCCAGTTAGCATCACGTTACTTCGGAAATTCTGTTTCTTTCACGTATCAAAAGATAAACCTCAACATGCATCAAGACAAAGGGATTGCCAGGAACAGAAGGAAGAGCGGCAGCAGAGGGGAAGGGCTGATAAACGGCTGCCAGGTGGTGGTAAAAAGCAGGAGCAAAGTATCATAGAGGGGCTGTGACTGGATGGGAGCATCTCCCAGTGGAGTATGAAGTTCTGTCATATTCAGTCTCCAACCTACTTCTGACTTCAGCAAATAGCTCATGGGTAGAAAAGTCTCATGTCACTCTGTTCAAAAAGTTTTGTTCATTCACATTTCCAAGTTATAGATATGGATCCAATACGGAAAAATAGCTCCAGGCATTCTTGGGATGCTCAGCACTTTCCAAAGTAATTTCAATGAACTGAGCACATTCGGGACAACGATCAATAACTGGTGTTTACAGTTTTGTTAAAGTACAACATAGAAAAATGAAGTTTATAAAGAATGATAGGAATCTGATTTTAAAAAACTCATTCTAGAGCATCACCTGGAGATCTATTTGGTAAAGAGGGTCCTTTAATGCATCTGGGTCATCCTCTTCATCGTCTTCATAGTAATCCTCATCTGTCAGAGGCAAATCAGCAGGTTTTAACATCAAACAGAGCACAATATCTCAGGAAGTATTCTATTAGACTACTGTTGAAATCCAAGGATCCAAAAAGAATTAGTTTCAGCACTGCTGGGTAAAAAAAATTTGTATCCAGAATATTCAGTCCTTAAGTTCAGATGATTAGAAAACACGACACCCCAGAACAAAAATGGTCATAGTGGGAGTCTCAAGGAACGCACAGGTGAGACAAGCGTACATGGGATACAAGACAAGCAGGTTTGTTAGTTATGTGCACTATTATCTTATGCCTTAACCTTATGTCAGGGTGGCACATTTCCAATTCTGTGCTAATATAAGTAGTCTCCCTTATTGTATTTGCCTGTAAGGTTCTCTCTTCTAAGATTATATGCAAACTGGAGAGCAGAGGAAAGGAGATATTATACCTGCTCCATCTTTATGCAGCTATTATTTCTCAAGGTCACTCCACAAACAAGCTCATCCACTGCTACAACATTGTCATTCCAAGGTCATGTCTACACCTTTAAGCATCAATTTTCTCTTTAGAAGAAATACCTGCATGAACCTCACAGCAACATGAAGCCTACGCAGCATTTGAACTCTCAGGTGAAAAATGCAGTTATTTAATCATCGTGTTATTCAGACACGTCCCTCTCTTACAGAAAAAAGTCCTTATTCAAAATCCCAGTGTAATGTTTCCTTCCCCTTGCCTGCAGTCTCTGTTGAGCTGCTATCAAGGAAACAAAACTTTGACTAGGATGTCATCTACTCTATTTTGGCTCTGAGTAAGCACTTTAAAGCTGTTACTTACCATACTTGTTTGTGGAAAGAATATCTGATAAGAACTGTCCTGCTAAGCCTTCATCTTCATCCTCATCCTCTTCCTGATCCTCCCACATATCATTCGAATCATCTGTTTAGAAAACAAAAATTTCTAGACATAAACAAAATCTAAGAGGTCCAGTCTGTCGATCACTATACAGGGGACAGTATAGTTTTTAGGCAAACATCCCTGCTCAGGTAGGTGGATGGAGGGAAACACCTGCAACCTCTACCATCCCTTTGGAACGAGTAACTCAAGAACTGAAGCTAAGCAAACAGCAGCTGCAAGAATGGATGCCCAAAGTAGGGAGGAAGAAAGGCAAACCAAATACACCAAGAAAAGGTAATTTTATTGGCAAATGATCAGATCCCATCTTCCAAACTGGCCCAAAATAATTTTCAGGTTTAAGAATACACAACACTGATTTTATCCTTTGGATCACTATTTAAGCCTTTGTAATTACAGGTATACTATTTACTATTGTGAGTTTCTTATTACTATAAATGCTTCTGAAGGGATTATGAAGTAGATTTAAGCCATGCAAAGAGGAAAAGCAAGCCCAGTGTTTTACCTTGGCTCCAGTCTGCAGCTGTCTGTCTAGATGCATTTGCTTCCATCGCATTAGAGAGTTCATTTATTATTAATTTTAAGATTTTTACTAACAAAGGAATGTTTGTCCAGCGTTCAGGATCTATAAGAGAAGAAAAATATATATTCACATTGCTTTTAATAAAAAGTTGTTAAAAACAGGCCTTTCTTTGTGGTGGTTGTTTTTTTAATTTTACCATACATTTAAAATGCTCATAGACGAGCAAAAACTTCCAACAAGGTTGGGAGGAAAAAGGGACTGACAAAAAAAACCCCAAATGTTCCTTCCATGCACCTTCACAGCTAGATTTCCAAAGACCTTAACTGCAATATCAAATCTTGCATATTTTGCATGAAGACAAGGCATAGTTAAAATCTTCAGAGCTGAATTAATTTGTGAGTCTACTCAATGAAATCATAGTTACAGATGACTTCATTAAGCATACTTCTCCAAAGTCACTATTGCACATCTAGCAGTGCTTTCAAGTAAATGAGCAGTGCAGCACTCCTACGCGTGGCTCTACCCTTTCTGAGACACTGCAAGCTCCAACTTTTCCTCCCCAGGGCTCCTGCAAGGCCTAGTTATTCCATAGGGATAGCTAGACAGTGTTTTCATCCTTAATTGCAAAAGTAAAGATCCTATCAAATAAAGAAACTGGAAGCACTAGTTCTAACTCTTTAGGTGCTCAAATGCTAGCAATTACTGTTCTTCTATCTGACTAGACAACATCTGAGTTTGTTTGGTTCGTGCTGTTTGGTGGGTTTTTTTAAGCAAAGAATAATAAGGTAGCAGGTGTTTTGTGACCACTACTTACCTCTTACACTCCTAGTGCTTTCCCCTATTTATTTCCTTTACTAAGTGTTACTGCATTACCCCAAATGCCCTGAGCCTACGACAGCTGAAGGTTCGAGGAGCGCCAACTGTCTCAATGGGCCTCCAGTTTGGATCAGTACAGCTGTTACGTCCTATCCTGCAACTGGCTGTGCACAAGCTCTAGCACAGAAAGTTGCAGAACCAAGGTTTTGACTGACTGCTGAGGACAGCGGCTCCCCAGTGTCTTCCCCTCTGGGGCTCAGTCCCCTGAACAAAAAACTGTCCGGTGCTCTCTCCAATTTAATATATGAATCTCTATACAGTAATCTCTAATCAAGGATTTTGGGTTCAGCCAATTCAAAATAAGACAAGTCTTACGCAGGAGACTGGCCAAGCTTGCCTTAGAAGTCATCTCTAACTTGTTGAGATTATTGCTGATATTTGTGAAAGTCTGTCTCATCGAAAAAAATACTTTTTTTAAAAAAATCTCTGCATTCACTAAACACACTTTCCTCTCAGAGAAGCTACTAGGCATCATGAAATTGTCAATTCTATCTCATTACATGGAACAGGATGACACAAAATAGCAGTGAATAACTCCCTATCCCATAATCACCTCATCCGCTTATCAGAGACATCAGGAGTCTTCCAAATCAGTCTTTGGCAGAATTAAAGCAAATAATGGATATGTTAAGTACATGATGTATGGATTAGCTCTAAAAAACAACATGCACCTTCTGTAGGAAATATCTCCCACAGCTTTGCATGATCTGCAAGATCTGCTTTACGGCCTTTCACAGCGTCTACTAAGAGGAAAACAAGAACCTGTTAAAAACAGCAAAATGATTACTTACTTTTGGCCGACTTGGATCGTGTCCGTATTCCCTCATCCATATTAAATATTTCTTCTCCCTTTACCCTAATATCCTGAAGTCGCTTATCATCTGTGTTGATGCCATACTGAAGGAGTTTACACAACGCTACAGAGCTGGGGAGCAGGGAATAGGAAAATTACAGATGAGAACGTCTCTAAACTGCCTGGCTTTCAGAGTGAACTGTTAATGGGGAACACATCTCCAGAGCAGACATTCAGATGCCCTTTTTTCTACACTTTTGCCAAGAACAAGCATTACAGGATTTTCCTATTTCTCCTGCTTTATTGTCAGCATCCAAAACTGGACTCATCTCCTGACCTGCACAGCAAGCCAAAAACTGACAAAGCTTTGGATTAAACACTACCAAACAGTGCATACATGCATTAAAGGTTTTTCTAGTTCAGAAGGACCACGAGGTTAAACACATTCCTGAAGCATCGTGTGCAGATGAAGATGGAATTAACAGAAGAACAGTGGCAAGAAAGTAGTAATTTGGTTGATCTGCAGCCACGAACATCTCTTCTGCTTTTCAAAGCTCTTTTTCACTTCTGGTCCTTCACAGCTCAGCTACACTCAGACCTTCTAGCTTGCTGCCTCGGTATCTTCATGTGCTCCTTTCATCTCTGCTGCTCAGATTTCTATGCCACACTTTCAAACCTTCTCCAGTCCCAGGCTGTTTTCAAGCCATACTGAGGATGATTGTGACGACAGGTTAAGGCTACCAATTTACACTTGGCACTCTTAAACCTCTTCCTGGCTCCACAAGTCTCAAACTGAAGTTTCGGAGCTCCGTGGAACTCGCTCTTTTCGTGCTTTCACTTCACACCCTCTTTCTCTCCCACACTATGGCTCTGAGTTCCCATACTGCTGGTTTGGACCCAGACCTTATGTGCCACCCCTGAGTTGCCCAAAGTTTTCCCAACCTTTCATCATGCAAGTCAAGAGCAAATAGCCACTTCTTCAACCTGCCACTCACAGGGATGGGGACTGATGCACACAGAAGGTGTCAGCTATCTTCATGTTCCTTTTACTAACTCTAAACAAGAGGGTCCTCTCAGCAGGCATTGCTTTTCTTCAGTATGCAGAAAACACCTAGCATTTTCTAATGCACGATAAGCAACAGCGTAAATAACCGAAATCAAAGTGTTTAATATAGCGTGGAGCCCTGCCAAGTCATCTGTACACAAACAGCTCTAATCTTGGACAATACGGAGACAGCACTGAACAACAAAGTTTAACCTTGTTCTCCCTGTCAGCGTCAGCCTTGGCTTTTCCCTGTGCCATAAGCAGTCTCAGGGGATTCTACAGACAACCCTGCTCTGACAAAATGGTGAGAAACCACTGCTCTTAGGGATGAAACAGACCAAGTGTGACTGAAAACAGCACCAGATCCCCAAATCAGACCACCTCTTGTTCAGCATGACCATTCACAAATGTCCATCTTAAACATGCTTTTTCTTATTTATTTCACAGGCTATTTGACTGCCTTATAACAACACACCAACGCATACTAAAAAGTGAGTTAACAGCTGGTGAGACCTCCTAAGAGTGGTCTGTTAGGCTTCACATTTCCAGAAAAGTCATAGACAGCAGCTACGGCAAAATTTAAATTAATACAGAGTATTTCATGCTTTGGAATATAGTACTCAGCCTCCACCGGAACACAAATGTGCTTCTACAGCAAAAGGGAGAGGAAACTGTTTCAGTTGATTTCTTCACTGACTTTTAAGAGATCATTAAATCAACAAGAAATCACCAGATTCTCTTAAGAAACCCTCTGCGATGCCCTGAAACTCTCCAGTAGTCTATAAAGGCAATTTCATGTCTGGAAGTTATTCTCATCCCATTCACAGAAGTTGAATCTCAAAAGCACTCCTGTGCTTGCAAGAGACACCCCCTTCCCCCTTGGGTCACCCTGTTCCAGCACAGAAACACCAGGCAGCAAGAGGAGCACTTAGAGGAAGATCAGAGATTGCTCCAATTACCATGGCTCTCCTGAGCCAAGCTGACAGTGCAGGAAAAAATTAATTATGTCCAACGCTGGCACATACTAATCCAAGTCTGAACCAGCTCCCCTTTCCCTCATACCCAGTGCACTTAATTGCAATGGGATTACCAGTCAGCTAACGTTAATGCATGGATCCTGTTTATGAAAAAATCCTACCTGACTTTGCCTTCGTATTGCCCATAGAACAAGTGCTGCCGGCTCATCCATTCGGCCATTACAAACTCCAAGGCAGGCTTGCCAGTTGGTCCGGGGAGACTACACAGGAACTCCAGGAGTGGTTCCAGTTGTGAGTGAACCAAGTGAGCAAACACCATGATCAAGGACTACAGGAGGAGAAAGGAAACATTAGCTGTACATAATTTAATAGGTGAAAATGTTTTATCAAGTATTCAAGTTAACTGAGTTCTCTGCAAGAGTAGAGACTGTGCTTACCAACCCCAAGAGGAAGGGAAAGTATAACCTTCTGCAAGACACTCTGTGCTACAAAAGCAGGCAATAAACTACTACAGTCAACAGCAGTATTTATCCCCCACCAAAAAACACAGCAGGAATAAGTTTACTTATACCCATGCCCCAAACTAACAAACCTTCCTAAAGCAAAGATTAAAAAACTATGTAAAAAATACCAGAGGTTGCAGTTGACTTCGAACTAGCAAAAATATCATACAGCAACACTCAGACACTGCAGCTGCCCTAGTTTGCTCAACAGACCAGAAGCTGTACACAGAGCCCTAAATCTCCGCATATCTAGCGGAAACGTCTCATTATCAAGCTAAGGAACAGAAGTTATTGGTCCAGAGCAAGAACCCATATTCTCTCCCCTTTCACCCCAGGGATTTCCCATCATCACCTCCACCACAGGACCACCCTTCTCCCACATCATCACATCATAATTCAGCAGCGCTTTTCCAATTCTGAGTGCACTTTGAATACAAGTTTTAGGGAAAGAACTGCAAGTTTTAGAAAGATATTTTTTACAAAATGTAGTTTTACAGTCTGAGTCCTAAAGACCAGGAGCCGCATATGTCTAAATGTCAATCTCCAAGTCCGAGGGCATCCCTGTACGCTTCCTTGGGGAATAGCTGCCCACCTCCAGAGGTCCATCTTTCAGGCTAACACAGGGAAGAGATTCAGCACTGTGAAAGGCTCACTTCTCTTCCCCTGGCTACAGGGGCTTCATGTGACTGCTTCAGATTTAAGCTTCCAGATCTTTTAAATCCAAAAATAGGCAAAGTGAGAGCCATTCTGAACAGTTATGAATCAACAAGGTTTCCGAGGAGGGGGGGAATCAAGGCTTTAAGATGAAACCTGTGCTGACCTCTGAATGGCCTGCTTGATTCACCATGTGCTGGCTTGAAAAATGCACATGCAAAAATCAGAGAAATACACAAGATAAAAGGGTTAGAGCAGAGTGAGCCTCAGCCAAGTGCCACAGTGAGGGCAAAGGTGGGATCTTGCCAGAAGGCAGAACTCCTCAACAGTGTCAACAAAACGCCTTCCCCCAGCCGCTGCTGAGGAACCAGGGCAGCCATCACTAGGTGGGCACAGACAAGAAAGATAGGAGAGAGAATGAAGACCACTGGGATAAAATCATTTCATAAAAGTGTGCCACTAGAAGTAGGTCAAGGCTAGAAGAGATGGTGATGCTCCTGTTTGGCCTCTCATTGGATGCAGGCCAACTACACCTCCCATCCACCAAAAAGTTCACCTTGTCTCAACTCCAAGGCATTTATCCTTCGAATACAGCACAAAAACACGTGCTGCCTTTGCCACAACATCCATACTCGAGCAACTCTTATGCCCTCTAAAGGCTCACTGCTTGCAAGCACAAGGCCATGAGGGACTATTTAAGGTGCATTAAAGCTTACCCACAAGAACCTGGCTTACCCCGTAATCCGGACAACTCTGTAGGAGCAGAGCAGGCATCTTCCTGACTACTTCAAGAAGATATGTAGAACCTCCAATTGCCGTAGCCATAAATAATCAGGCACACAATTAAAAAAGAAAAAAAAAAAAAAAAAAAAAAAAAACCACGACACCAATTTATTTTCCTGACACTTCTACTTATTCTCCTGGGTGCCCAGCCTGCTCACCTGCATTACACTGAGCGTCTCCGCTTGTTGCATTTTGCTCAGGATAGCTCTCAGGATCTGGTCCAGATTCTCTCCCAGCTCACTTCCTGCTTTCGAAATTAAAGTGGAGACCAGCCTGCCCACAAAGGCAGCGGTGAATTCTGAGGTCCTTGGATCTAGAAGCTGGCTCACCACCTGCATCACATACCACAGTCCATTGTGGCCTTGCTCATCATGCCATTGTGCAATTTGCTCCAGCGCCACCGAGACGTATGCACGCAGACACTCGCCACCGTTCTAAACAAGAAAATTATTATGTTAGAATTTCCCTTTCTAGGTAAGGCAGCGGGGAGGCATGGGAAGACATGTTCTTTCATCACCCCAAAAAGACCCTTAACCAGGATGATAACAATGGGCAAACTGGTGGCCACCTGTAAAAGATACGTGCTCTCTAATGTGCAGTAAAATGAGTGCCTAAATTTAAAAATAATTTCTGTGGACTTCAGTTCATTATCAAGTACAAAACTCTTCACTGCCCAGGCAGCTCTCGAAAAGATAATCTAGTAAATACACAGACAACGTGAGGTAGCTGCAGTTTTGTGCCAGTCTTGTTACCCAGAGAAATTCCAAGAGATTCTAATAAGTGAGAGATGAAGACAGAAAAATGTAGCATGAACAAAACACAACCCAGCAGCCAAGCTGCGATCTTTTTGAATTGTTCTTAAAACAAAGATCCGGCAGAGCAACCAGCATGCTGGTCTCCAACTTCTTCTTGCTAGTCTCCAACCTATTCTTACTGACACATTGTTTAGGGAAAGCCATTTCTATGGCCTGTATTCACATGGCAACTATAAAACTCCTTACATAAGGAATGAAACCAACTTTCTTATTTGTATGCCAGCTAGTAGCTGGAATGAAAAGGCACGCCGCACTTTTAGCCTCTGATGCTTAGTCGCCATCACGGAGACGTGGTGGGACGAC
>WAAD01040456.1:36254-52463 GCA_013389945.1 Fregata magnificens | reverse complement strand
TGGAGCAGTCTGTTCCTGAAGGACTGCACCCCATGGAAAGGACCCATGCTGGAGCAGTTCATGAAGAACTGCAGCCCATGGGAAGGACCCATGTTGGAGAAGTTCCTGGAGGACTGTCTCCCATGGGAGGGACCCCATGGAGGGACTGGAGCAGGGGAAGAGTGTGAGGAGGAAGGAGCAGCAGAGACAACATGTTATGAACTGACCTCAACCTCCATTCCATGTCCCCTGTGCCACTCGGGGGGAGGAGGTAGTGAAAATCAGGAGCGAATCTGAGCCTGGGAAGGGGGGGGGGAGGGGGATGTTTTTGAGATTTGGGTTTTATTTCTCATTATCCTACTCTGATTTGGTTGGTAATAGATTAAATTAATTTTCCCCAAGTCGAGTCTGTTTTGCCCGTGATGGTAATTTCTGAGTGATCTCTCGCTGTCCTTATCTCGACCCATGAGCCTTTCATTATATTTTCTCTCCCCTGTCCAGTTGAGAAGGGGGAGTGACAGAGCAGCTTTGGTGGGCACCTGGTGTCTAGCCAGGGTCAACCCCCCACAAGCACCTGTATTTCTATCACATTGAACCAGCGTAATTGCTTAGATGTCAGCTATGAAACATTGCAAACAAAAGAATAACTGGTAAGAGAACATTTCTGAAGACTAACAGTGGCCCATCTTCATCACTGCGCAACAAGTCTGATAATGATATGTGAACAAAGAAGAAAGAAAGATAATCTTTGCAGTGATTTCTGTACCGAGCACTGAGAATCTTTCTCTTCCGCTGCCTTTCCACAACTTTCTGAATTACCTCTGTCAAACCGCTGAGGTAGGAGTCCTCAAAGATACTGCAATCAAATGTAATACCTAAACAGCACTTAAGCACCTAAATGCCTTGAAAGAATTGTGTATCTGTCGCTGTTCTTTTAATTAATATGGAGAAAAACATCCACAGGAATGGTGAGAAGACAATACTTCCGTTAACACTTGATTTAATCTGACATTATGCAACTACAAATACATAGCTAACGTTGATGACATTTAAGAAAAATCTATTTTTAAAATTCCTGCCCCACATTTTCAAATTAAATTTATTTTGTCACATACTGGGAAAATTTATCTAACCTACAAACTTGCAAATGTGATAGGAAGGCATAAATGCAAAAAATACGTATGCTGCCAAGATGTCATTTTTCCAAACATACTTCTCTGATCTTAACCATATGCTGAAAGGGGAAAATTTTTCAAAGTGATATGCAAGTGGGGACTTGGCTTAGAAAAGCTTTTCAAGGTATTATGAATTCAAATTAAGATCTATATTTGAATATGCATAAGGACTCTTATGCAGAGGGAGTATTGCTGATATTGTGATGTGAATGATGATTATGAGAGTACAAAGGTTGCGAGAGTTTGGGGGGTTTTTTTGCTTTTTGTGGGCATATACATAGATACATGCAGCTTTTTTCTTTTTTTTTTTAATTATGGCTAAATGCCTGTGAAAAAATAATGTGAAATGAGTATACATTTAAATAATTTCTGGTGAAAATTAATTTCATAAATTTGTATATTTTATTTTCTAACCGTCTTCCTGGTTTGTTGTTGGCTGTTCCTTTTTCATAATAAATTTTGAAAATATATTTCTCTAGTTAGTCTTATTCAATTTTCTGCTTATCCTTGTAGGTTTCAGTGATATTCACAATAATGTTAGATAAATATTGAACTGTAGTTTTCAAGAAGATAGATGATCAAAGACAGGCAATGTTATCAGTGATTTATAGATCATGCAAATTCATGGATTTCAATGAGAATTCAATGAGATTGCGTGGTAGATCAAGCTTTAATCTGACACACAATATATCACATCATCTTATCTATCTAGATATTTATAGTGTACCGAACAGTTAAACTTAAGTGCATAACTCATCAGAGTAATAGACATGTTATCCATTCTTGAAAATAATGCAAGAAAAAAAAGAGTATAGCGACTTTTCAAGTTTAAACAATGATGTTTACAATAGCCAATAAAAGTTCTGAGCAAGCTGAGCCACTTTTGAAGAAACCCATCAAGAAAAGCTGAGAGGACCTGCAATAATTCCTCTGTACCTTGATCTTAGCTACACAGACGCTATGAAATTCATGGCATACTCTTCACAGTGTAGTTCAGGTACAACCCCAGACATATTGTTGTCTGCTCTTTCAAATTTTAGACAATCTTATTTCAGACAAATTAGCTGAGCAATCCAAAGGAATCAGCTCTCTATCACCCCCTTTTAAGCATTTTACAGTCATATTAATTATCGCTCTTAAATATACACATTAATAACTACCTTTCATATGAAGATCATGAAAGATCTTTACATTAGAAAACAAACAATTCTTTGAGAAACTCCAGTGCTCTTCAAAAGAATTTAATATAGGCAAACACATAACACTAACTACTGATTCCATTAGTATGGTGAAAAACTTCTTTACCTGTTTCTGCATAGCAAACACATGCATACATGCATGCATCTACACAAACTCTAACCATCTACAGAATTTTATTTGAGGCTGAACTGCTCCCTTAAATATTGGTATCTAACTGTTAAGTATTGGTATCTAACTGATGGGCAACTGAAGAAAACAGGGACCCTGAAAAATGTCATTCTCTATCACCCCATATTTATCATGCATTAAAAATAAATTAACCACTTACATGCACAAAATAATTATGTGGAAAGTGAAGCATAACTCTAACTATTTTCAGATGTTTCTAAATTAAAGGTATTGCTCTTTATGTCCTTCTGAAACAGCTCATGACTATTTGATGCAATAAAGTAGAATGGAAATGGAAATTAATTATGCAGATAATACTTTTTGATATTTTTTCCAAAACCACAACCCTTTAGCTGTAATCTCGATTCTAAAAGAAAAATAAATGTTTTGTTATAAAATTCTACCAGTGTTTTCTAAATAAGATTTTTAATCAATTACCTTCATATTCAAAGTAAAGGGTAAAGAAAATGAGATTATCTACTCCAAGCAGTAACTTGGCATGAGAAAGCAAACATTATTGTCTATTAAAAAGGCAGCACAGTATCTTAGCTATAACTTAAGTTATACAAACATTTCTGAATCAGAAGGTAGTTTCTTTCCCAAGGACCTTGTCTGTTTTTGTTACTTCTGCAAGTTTGTCAGAGGTTAGGTCTAAGTAAAAAATAAATAAATAAATAACCTCACCTAGACAGCAGCACTGATTGCTGTTTAGGGAGGTTTTTTAATGTTTTCAATAGGCACTCATGATGAATATTTTAAAATATGTCTATAACAATTATATAGAATTATTTACTGATTTTTTTTTTTGGATGACGCTCAGAATTATCTTGACTTGAATATTATTACTACACAAGCATTTTATGCTTAGTATTTCCCCCTTTATAGGTCTGTATGTTTATACACTCAAGATTGTTTTTACAGAGCACAACATTGAGAAGCAGCTTCATAACACATTTCAAACTTAATTTTCCACAAGTCTGAATTTGCTGGTTTGTCCATCAGCAACTTTCACAAATTTCCAATGTCATGCCTGGCCAGTGTTTAATCCAATGCTCTTATATACACTCCAGCATTGCAATTTTCTGCACTTCCTATACTGCTTTCATAAAAAACAACTTAGAATGTGTTTTTTATTAAGCTTCTTCATTGGCTGTGCTACAGACAAGCACCAGAAAGGAAACTATATAGGCTGAAGTGGAAAGCCCCTTAAAAAGTTAAGCTCAGTTTTAAAGTCTAGTATAATAATCTGATTATGAAATTTGCAAATGAACAAATTAATAGATTACATAGTCACAAAAATATCCTTAAGAAGCTGGCAATGCCATTTTCTAGCAGAGTTCCCTCTGCTCCCTCCTTTGTGCACACTGCAAGACTTACTCCTTTTGTTCCCTACTTACCTTTCTTGGAGAGTCTGTATATGTCTATTGCAGGACTCCAGTGGTGCCAGCTGTTCTGCTATGGCTCTGTGATTTTAACAATGCCATTGTTCTGTGATTGCATATTAATTCACAATTCCTATGTTTCCCATGCTACATGTGTTTGTGTACAGGCACTTGAGATGTGTCTCTGGTGACCCCACTTCCTCAAAAAGCGTGCAAGAAAATCCCTCATCGCCCTGCCCCATGCGTGCTTCCCCCCCATATCCTGTTCCCCAATAAACCTGCACGCTTTGGTCACCAACCCCAATAAACCTAGTTTAAAGACCTCCTTACTAGGTCAGCAAGCCTCTTGGCAATGGTGCTCTTGCCCCACTAAATAAAAGCTAGTTATCCAACTAGTTTAACCTAGTCTTGATAACCTAATGCTCAGAGTCAGAGAATAAATGAATGGGTCTCTAAAGGATAGAGAACAGCATATGTAGTATAATGCATATTACATTTATTTTCATTTAATATTCTATGCATTCTAAAAAGTCCAAATATAATGAAAGATAGATATACATATAATTTCTGAGAAGAGTGTTGGCTTTTTCTACAAACCTGCAATAATAAAAAGTGTCAGCCTTTCCTCATAATTTATCCACAGAATAACCTTACAGCTTTCAGAAATTTAAATGAAATGATTGCAAAACATCCATCAACTGAAAATCTTTGAGGATAGCTTTGCAGATTTGTCATTAATGACTTACATAAAATTCATCCAGCTTTTGAGAAGAAGGACATAAAACATTTCTTGAGGACATACGGAAGTCTTACTTTCTATGGCTTTGTGTTGCAATTTGTAAAACTCAGATTTTAAATTCCAAATAAACCCAACGATGATTATAAATGGACATGACTCACATCCTCAAATCCTTCACTTTGCACTTCTATGCTCAGTATAGCTGTAAAATTTATGCAGATTTGACAGCCAGCAAAAAAGTCAAATAATGGCATCTGTAGCTAAAAAGGTGGGGAAGCTCAGGAGCTTAAGTTAAATGGAAAAAATTGCCTCCTAAGCTGCCTCTTTTGAGGCAGAACCACAAAACTGAGCTATGCCATGCGGAAAACACTACCAACACCCACGCAGCTTATGCCTACCTGGAGCCCTGTACCGGGCAAACCTGGCGGGGGAGCTGCGGGGGGAGCTGTGTGGGAGGAGGCCGTGAACTGCCGCGGGCCGCTCACAGCCGGTTCCAGCCGGCTCTGGAACCAACGGCGCTGCCCCACCGCGTGACAAAATGGGAGTCAGAGAGGAGCCGCCGGAGAGGGCAGGAGGCGGCATGGGAGGAGTCACAAAGGGAAACGCAGGAGGAAGCGTGTAGGTGCATGTGAGGACACACCGAAGACTATACAGAAGGGAGGTCCTGAAAGGAGTGCTGCGGCCTGTGGGGGAACCCATGCCTGAACAAAGGATAAGTGTGGGAGACTAGGATGAGGGAAAAAGGAAACCAGTAGGCGCTGTCACCTCACACACCTCCCCCGCCGCGCCTCGCGGGCCGGCTGAGGGTGAGGTGCGGCCGGAGAGAGGGAGGGGGAGGAGGGGGCTGGAGTGAAGTTGAGGCAGGCGAAGGGGGAGCAAAGGCCTTTTCCCTAAGTGTTTAAGTTTTTGTCTTCTTTTGTTTTGCAAATCCTGAATCAGTAGCTAAATGTTTGTCTTAACTGGCAATAAATCAAAGTTCGGTGAGATCCTCAGAGTTGGCTGTTTTTTCTGCAAGGAAACATTATTTTGTGGGTGTGTTTTAGCTGAGTTGGGCTCTTCTGAAGGGTTATTGACAAGAAAAGTAACTTTTCTAGTAAACACTGCACAGTGATGTCATTTATTATTTTATCTATAAAGAAGGAAGGAAAAATGTTAATGTTGGAAAAATCTTGGCACATAAAGCCCATAGGTTGGGGTTTTTTTACAAAAAATATGAAAGGTGTGCAGTCTGCTGAATTCTTGCCTATATATTTAGAAAACATCAGAAGGTGTTTCATTAAAAATGTACATAGGTGGTTAATTTTTTAAAATTTTCTGTTCTTCTAGACTGACTTGAAATTTGATGGATTAACTCACAAGTGTGTTTAACAAAGTAAGATAACCTACCAGTCTGTACATCAGCCAACTGTTCCTTTACTGATGTTTTCCAGCAAGAGAATTAAATACATCTTTTTCTCACATAAAAATGAACACTGGGGATGGGTTGGTGCTTTTACTGCTTACAAACAAAACAAGGTAATTAAAACACTTGGACAGGCCTTCCTTGTGTGAGCACAACAGAAAAAATTAAAAGGAAAATATTTTTTGCTGATCAAACTGTTTCCAATTGCTTTGTGAAACAATAAAGCTTAGCAATTCTGCAGTATTAAGATATTAATTCAGATTTCATTGTTCTCAAGCCTGATATTTACTGTTTGAGTAGCTGAGGGGCAGAGAGCTTAAGAGTAAATTCATTAAAAATGGAATACAGAGGAAAGCAGAAGTTAATTTAGTTAATTGTTCAGGCAAAGAAAAGGAAAAAAATTACTAATGTCTATTTTATTATCAGGTACATCATGTTACCAATTTTCCAATTTTAAATTCATTTATTAATAATACCTGATTAGAATATTGTAGAATTTACATTGTTGCCTAAAAAATCAATGTACGATTAAGTTGACAGGTATCTGTTAGAAAAATTTATCATTTCTCAAAAATCCCTGAATATATAATAGACAGGAATATTTGACAAAACTGTATGATGGACACATTTTAACCTTAAGTAAGAGTTGTCACCTGACAACTCTTAAATCTTGTGGGTTGTTCCTATGTGACTTACCTCAAAAGAAAGCATCAAAGCATCTCAAAGCATCAACAATTCATACGTTAGAGAGATGCAAAAGCAAAAAAAATCAGACTTAGTCAAAGAAATACACATGCCTTCATAAAATCTTACTATCTTGGGTCCAGATCATGCCTTTACCGAACAGAGACACTTAAGCTAAGAACAATCACTTTATACTTCCTTTGGATTTAGAGATAAGAATAAAATCTGAAATCTCTCCCTACAATCAATATGAGGATTGTGCACAGGAAGTATCTCCTTTTCTGTAGTGACCTGTAGAGGACACCTAGTACAGCCATACTGATACCTTAGGCAGCTCCATTTGTACATGTGTACATCTTGGTGAAAAGAGACTTAAGAGTCTGAACGAACAATAAAACGTGTCTTCTTTTTCCACACTCTGACTTACATGTCCTAACACACTTAAAAGTTATGGGACAAATTTGGATGTGTCAAAACCTGAACAATAGGTACAGTATGATTTTTTTATCTGGTCTGCAACTAAATCCATAAGGTGGGACCAAATCCTTAGCTGATTCCATGACACTGAAATCTGTGAGTCGGAAGCTTTATGTGCAGGCTTATTTCATTGTGGGCACCAACATAACATACTCAAGCCATTGTATAACAATTTTATATGCATTATTGTTCTTTCTTTTTCTGAAACAATTAGATCTAGACTAATAATGATTAAACTATTAAGATTTACATTATACTAGCAATAAAGTCTTGGCTTTAGTTATATACAAGGTATGCTTCCTCTTCATCCATAATGATTTCAAGTGTAACAATGTGTCTTCAAAGAAGTATTTGTACCTTTGAGATACTGCTGTAAAGGATGTTTATTATACTTGCAAAAACCCTTCTTTATTTTACATCTCATTCATAGAATTACACTATTTGGGAAGCAGATTCAGAAAGCAAAATACATTTAAATATGCAGTAAAGAAAATATAGTTTAAAAGATTTCAATAATTTTTACTTATTTGGATAGAACATCCAATCTTTGACTACCTAAAATGAGGCTGTGGAAAAGATGGAGTCTGACTTTTCCAGGGTGCACAGCAAAAAGACAAGAGACAATGGTCACAAATTGTAAATTAGGATATTCCATTTAGCCATTGGGAATAAAAAAAAATGCTATTTGAGAGGTCAATTGTGATATCAGGTTACCTGGAGAGGCTGTGGAACTTCCATCCTTGGAGATTTTCAAAAGTGAGCTGAACAAGACTCTAAGCAAATGTATCTGCCTTTAAAATCAGATTTCAGAGGTGTGTTTGATTTGATAACCTCCTCAGGTCCCAAAATAAGTTCTCCTATCATTTCTATGATAGCTTAGTGATAGGAAACAACAACCACCACCAAACAAATTGAAAAACAAAAAAGAGGAATGTGTATTGTCTGAATTAACTTACTGTTTTTTAAACTTCCCTGCACATAATCTAGTAGAATATCTAGAGCAACATCAGGGAAAAAAAGAATACTTTGCTTTGTTTTATTTTCATCTCCCTTGGCCTGATATTTAAAGTCGTATTTTTTTCCTCAGAACAAGTGCATCGACTTTAAGTTTTACACCGTCCAATGGAGAAAGGATTGCAATGCATACCTCTTCAATCGTTTTTATCTTTGCTATAAAAATTGTGGAATGACACCACCTGAATCTCTTTTTATGTAAACCACCATGCAATCAACTCTTACTAATTCAGTGTAGGACCTTAGTGGAATAAGATTCTGTCATAATTTTCATTGTTTAGTCCTTTGAAACTTCTGGCCTCATGACAATTGGATTACAAGGAGCATGCAGCTTAAGATAATTCACTTTTATGAACTGAAGAAAAATGCAAATGTTCATCAAAATATCTTTCTAAAATGTACAATTCCATATGCTTAGGTTTATAAAACAGCTAAACAACAGGGTGTATTCTTACCAAGCACCAGGCAAAGCAGGAAGCACAACTTCTGTGGCACATTTATGATTGATTTACTACTGTAATGTTACATATCTAAAAGAATCTTCCTTTTATCCCAGCACAAAATGGCTAAGGATGACAAAATGTTTTCAAGATTTCAGAGTCAAGATTTCTGTAGTTGCTTAATTATGCAGAGACCTTAAAATTCAGAACTGCTGAATATAATCTGTGACTACTGCATCGCCAGAAGAGAGAAATGGGACTTAACCTCTTCTGAAGACATTTTCTCAGCCAATTTACGTGATTGCTTTGGCAGCTCTGTTACCTTGTTTGCCAAAATTTATAAAACTTAAATTAAGTCTGCTTGCATTTGAAAAGTTCACAGACACGTTTGAATTTGGAAAACTAAAATCAGAACTTGAAGGAAGAGATTTTTACACCACAGAAGCATTTAGAAATAAGAGTTTCAGTGTTCTGCTTGAGGGATGTACAAAGAAGTTTTTGAAGTAGAAGTTGAATATATCTCCTTCCTGTATCCAAATGCCTCTGCCACTCATATCTCATCCTACCACCCCATGGTTTTATTGTTACACTCAAAATCTTCTTGTGGGCGAAAAGAACACACAATGTATATGCAGACAAGAAATTATTTTTCATCTGATTAGTGATTTAATGGTAGGTAATAGTCCAAATCACCTAACGAAAGCGGAGAAATCTCATTAACTTTGCTGCTAGCATTACCTTTTTAGTACCACAGGAAATGGAGACTCCGTGATGATGAAGGCTGGTAACTTGTGACTTCCGACACCAGGAGGACAGCTCCTGTTCCTCCTGCAGCTACAGAGTAGGTCAGTGCCCTGGTAGCAGATGAGGGGCTGGGACCTGTGTCCAACAAAGCACTCGAGCCAGCTGAGCCTGAGCTCTGCAGTGGAAATGGGAGGAAGTGGTAAATGACAGTAGTGGGAGACGCTGTTGCAGGTGATGGAGGCCTCCACCTGCTGACCTGTCATCTAGGGAGGTTTGGTGCTTGTCAGGGCCTCAGATCCCAGAAACTGCTAAGGCTTCTCCAGCCTGCAGACCCCTGCTGCTCTTCCATGTGGACACTAATACTGTGAGGGGAGACCTGGAAAATATCAAGCACAGCTACACAACCCTGGGGCGAGAGTCAAGGGCATGGGGGCTCAGGTGTTTTTTTTCCTCAGTCCTGCCAATAAGGGGAAAGTGTGTGAAGGGGAGTGAATGGATCCTGTTGGTCAACAAGTGGTCACACAGCAGGTGTGGACAATAGGCATTCAGCTTTTATGGCAATGGAACCATCTCTGAGGATTGAGAACTGCTTGGAAGAGATCGGATCCAAGAAGTGAGGCAAAAGTATCTTTGCCAACAGGCTGCCCAACCTCATGAAGACAGCTTTAAAGTAGGAATGACAGGGGAGAGATGATGGGGGAAGTAGTAGATGAGGCCTTCTTCGAACAACTGGAAGAAGCCTCACATTTGCAGGCCCTGGTCCACGTAGGGACTTGCACCACCCTGAGATCTGCGGAGAGACAACACAGAGATCGCAAGCAATCCACAAGTTTGATGCAGCGCACTGATGACAAATTCCAAACACAGGTGTGTTATACCTTCTACAGATATATCAGCAGCAAAAGGAGGACTAGGGAAAATGTGAGCTTTCTGCTAATGGGGCGGGGGGTCTTTGTGACAAAGGGCATGGAAAAGGCCAAAGTACTCAGTGCCTTTTTTGCCTCATAAGACTTGCCTTCAGGAATTCCAGACAAGTGGGAAAGTCTAGAGCAAGCAAGAATTAACCTTCATGGTAGAGGATCAATCTAGGGAACATTTAAACAATCATCTGGGCATACATAAGTCCACAGGATCTGGTGGGATGCACCCACGAGCTGGCCAATGTCACTGTGACGCCACTGTCAATTATCACTGAAAGGTTGTGGTGACTGTGGGGAGGTTCCTGAGGACTGGAAGAAAGTATAAGTCACTCCTATCTTTAAGAAAGGCAAGAGTGGGTATTCAGGGAGCTACAGGCTGTTCAGCCTCACCTCGATCACTAGGAAGGTAACAGAACCAACCCTTCTGGAAACCATTTTGAAACATATGAAGGACAAAGAGGTGATTGGAAGTAGTCAGCCTTGATTCGTTAAGGTAAGGAGAAATGCTGAGCCAATGAGATAGCTGTCTACAATGATTTTACTGACGTGGTAGATGAGGAGAGCGCCATGGTGTGCTGCTTTTGGCTGGGATAGAGTTAATTTTCTTCATAGTAACTCATATAGGTGCTATATTTTGGATTTGTGCTGAAAACAGTGTTGATAATACATATGTTTTCATTATTGCTGAGCAGTGCTTACACAGAGTCAAGGCCTTTTCTGCTTCTCACACCAGCCCACCAGCGAGTAGGCTGGGGGTGCACAAGAAGTTAGGAGGGGACACAGCTGGGACAGCTGACCCCAACTGACCAAAGGGATATTCCATACCATATGACGTCATGCTCAGCATATAAAGCTGGGGGAAGAAGCAGGAAGGGGGGGACATTTGAAGTGATGGCGTTTTGTCTTCCCAAGTAACCGTTATGCATGATGCTTTCCTGGAGGCAGCTGAACACCTGCCTGCCGATGGGAAGTAGTGAATGAATTCCTTGTTTTGCTTTGCTTGCGCATGCATGGCTTTTGCTTTACCTATTGAACTGCCTTTATCTCAACCCACGAGTTTTCTCACTTTTCTGATTCCCCCATCTCACCAGCGGTGAGTGAGCAAGCGGCTGTGTGGTTCTTAGTTGCTGGTTGGGGTTAAAGCACGACACCTGTGTATTATCTTCACTTTAGCAAGGCTTTTAACAATGTCTCCCATAACAACCTCATAGACAAACTGATGAAGTATGGGGTAGATAAAGAGTCAGTGAGGTGTATTGAAAACTGACTGAACAGCTGGGCTCAAAAGGTGGTGAAGTGCATGAAGCGGCATAAAGTCCAGCTAGAGGCCAGTTACCTTGCATCTGGTGTACTGTGTCCAGTGCTAAGCTCCTCAGTATGAGAGGTATGGACATACAGGAGAGAGTTCAGCAAAGAGCCACTAAGACGGTTAAGGGACTGGAGTGCCTGACATATGGGGAGAATCTGAGAGAGCTGGGACCGTTTAACCTCGGGAAGAGAAGGTTCAAGGGGGATCTTACCAATGTGTATAAATACTTGATGGGGGAGTAAAGAAGATGGAGCCAGGCTCTTCTCAGTGGTATCAAGTGAAAGGACAAGAGAAAATTTGGCACAAGCTGAAACAGAAGAAATACAGTTTAAACGTAAGAATTTTTTTTTTCTACTGTCAGCTGATTGAGCGCTCAAACAGGTTGGCCATGGAGGCTGTGGGATCTCTATCCTTACAGATACTCAAAACCCAACTGGACATGGTCCTGAGCACCCCACTCCAGGTGGCCTTGCTTTGAGCGGGGGACTTGGACTAGATTATATCCAGAGGTGGCTTCCAGCCTCAGCCACTATCTGTTTCTGTCATTCTGTGACATGGGAATATTATGCCCTCACCTAGGTCAAGAGCTGAGTCCAGTGCAGGCTGTGGTGAGCCATGGCAAATAGGATAGAATCATAGAATCATAGATGGTGTAAGCAAGAACTGAGTGTAACAAGCCTTGGCACAGGCCACAGATCAACAGCTGTCAGGAGAACAATACTAGAAACTGGTGGAAAGGTGTATAGTGTGGGTCATAGTGGGCTGATCTGATTCACTAGAAAGACCCTTGACTGTAGAGATCTGATGGAAGCATTTGAACACAGCCATAGGAAATCACATAGAAGCAAAGTGCCTGCAGTGGAACCATTCTGTCTTGAAGCTGAGCCGCTGTGCATGAGCACCAGCACTGAGACTGGCTGGAGTGAGCATTGCCTTCCCTGAGCTTAACTGACATCCTCTCTGGAGTGGTCATCACAGTGTATGCCAGTGTGAGTAAGATAAAAGCTTTAGCCTGCCACATCTATCCCTCTGTTGTTCTGCTTAAAAGATTGAACTCTGGCAAGTTACATTTTTTGGTATTCCTTTTCCCCCATGACAAATTGCACAGTGAATACACACACATGCGCACACACACACAGGTTCTTTATATCTGTGCATTTTGTCCCTTCCTCATAATAAAAAAAGTTATACGTAACGGTTTTTAAAAGCTGTTCCTTTAGAGCCATTAAGGCCTACAATATCCATCCTTCTTATTTCACACATAATATACTCAACAGGTAGTAATGGCATCTTCAGAGCCATTCTGGTTTGTGATAGGAATCCAAAGCATTAAAGATATGTGCCCAAAATTATTATAGAATTTTTCCTGGAAAATTACAATGCATGTGTAATAGTCAACCTAAAATCCCAGCTTGGTGTCCATTTTACTACTTCAAACTTAGAAAGTGATTCGATCATGGTCCAAGTGTTTATCTTTTATTTTCAGTAGCTTGTCGTCAGTTACTAAAAATTACAAAATTTCAGTTACCAGGACTTAAATATCTGCCAAAACATGGAATAATGACCTTGTGAAAAAACCAATGACAGCAGAACTGAGCTAATCATAAATAAAAAATAAAATGCATCTTTCCAATGCTGTTTTCAAATGAGGATGTTGAAATATTTTTATTGATATTAAGGGTCACAGCACTCTGTATGTAACTGTATGACTACAGTTGTTACAGGCACTTCCCAGACTGGAATAGAGCAAGTATCTGGAGAGGTATCAATCTCAGGATTAAAACTCTGAAGTCCCTGATGACAGACCTTATAGTAAACCACCTTCCTGAGAGAACACAGAAAGGAATTCTGAATTCTGAAGAAGCTTCTCTTTATTGCCATATTCATCCTTTATTCCCCTATTCAGCCTCGAACAGGATATGTGCTAGACATGCTGCTGATTGATACATGTTCTTCTGGCATTGACGGCCATATACATCTCAAGCTTTATTTTGCACCTATTAAGTAAAAATGAGCTTTACAGATTACTTCAATAAAAACATCAGATTCCAAATTTTCACTGACCTAACCAAGTGTGGTGGGTTGATCCCAGCTAGCAGGTCAGCCCTCACCCAGTTGCTCACTCACTCGCCCCCAGCAGGATAGGGGAGAGGATGGTAAGGGCAGAAGTGAGAAAGCTTGTGGGTCAAAAGAGGGTTTAATAAGTGAAGGTGGCAGAAGGAAAGGGAAGGAGGAAAAAAACCCAACAAACAAACAAAAAACAAGTGGTGCAACTCATCATCCAGTGCCAAGTTAGTCCTTGAGCAATGGCTTCTTTGAAAAAACTCTGCCCTTTCCCCATGGTTTTATTGCTCAGCATGACATTATATGGCGTGTTATAGCTCTTTGGTCATCTGGGGTCAGCTGTCCTAGCTGTGTCTTCTCCCAGCCTCTTGTCCACCCCCAGCCTAATTGCTGGGGGAGGTAGGGGCAGTGAGAAACAGGGAAGGAGACCTTGATGATATGTAAGCGCTGTTCAGCAATAGCTAAAACATCTGTGTGTTATCCACACTGATTTGGTCACAAATCTAAAACAGACAACATAGGGGCTGCTAGGAGGAAAATTAACTCCATGCCAGCTGAACACAGTACACCAGGTAAGAAGTCTCATACCTCCAGCTCATATTGGTTTTAGTTTGAATTGCAGACATAAAGTACTCCTCCTATTGAAAGGATACAATGTTGCAAAATAAAAGACACTTAAACCACTCTGTTTTACAAATCCATGTGAAGTATCATCTTTCTTACTAAGTTTAAAAACTTTTAAAGGTATTCAAAAAGCTGAATACCTATTGTTGCTGCCAAAGTGCTCTCCTGATAAAGGTAATTAAAATAAGGATTTACAGTATCCTGCTATCATATGTGATAATCCATCACTATTTGTTTGTAGCATGTTGAAAATGGAATATCAGAATAGAGTGGAATCATGTTATTGAAGTGTCTGGGTGAAATAAATATCAAAAGGGAATGAATACGGACATCCTAACTGTATCACCAACCTCACACCAGATGGGAAGTCCGTGAAAGAGCTAGAATTCCTTTTTTTCATTTTTTTCCCTCCGACTCCTGTTGCTAGAGCAGAGGTCTATGATACGTAAAAATTAAAAGTGCATTAATCAGGATATAATTAATATTCACTTACCTTGAACCCCAGTATAAGTGCACTGAAACTGTGTAACAAATATAACAGCAAAACCAGTAGTAAATAAGCATTTTTGTGACGTTGTGATGCCATAGAGAGACACAATACATAAGCATTTTTGAGAAGTATGTGAGCAATGGGATCACCAAAGGGGCAAAGATGTTTGTAGTGGCACATAGGAGGCATCCAAGTAAAAAAAGTTGCAAGATAAGATAAGCACAAGTAACTACAAACTAATGTCCTGACCATTACATGAGAGTGGCTGGCAAGGATATGTTTTCAAGACTAACAGTTTTGTATCAATAATGATGCTAATTAATAATATGTAAGAACCACCTGTTTGCACAAAGTCTGCTGTTAATATATGGCTTTAGTAAAATTCAGTTTCAAAGTTTAAAACTGGTTTGATTTGTCAGTTTTCTAAATACTCCATGACAACAGACTCTAACTCCCTGATATATACATGTGGACATATTTATATATTCAGTTGCAACAATTCTCATCCAATACTTGCTAGATCATATTGCTTAGGAAGATGATGGGACGGTATGTGTACTGATGGATAGATTTTGCAATTCCGTCTGGACCAATGGCATTACACAGGATTTACTAAAGCAAGATTTTTACTCAGTAAAGGTATTTAGAGATACATGAGGAAAAGAATCCTAGGTCAGCATGCTAAATTTCATATCAAAAGAATTTTAAAAGATTAATTCTAAAATGAATCAGGATTTAATATCAATGCTGACACAATGTGAATTCCAGTTATGTGTCTGGGCATCTTCAGTGCAGGAACAGCAAAGAAAATCAACAAGGAAAAAAAAAAATTGGCTGAGAAAAGTCATACAATTCATTGGCTGCCAGAATATTTGCATTAAGTGACAATTCTCAACACACACAATGTAACAATACAGTAATAAAAGGCATAACGTTATTTTCATCATGATGTCAGTGTAACAATTAGAATCAAAGAAACACACATTCCTTACATTACAACGCAGACTACCTGAAAGTTAAATAATTCAACAACAGCATAAATTATTGTCATATAAATTAAACATTACACTTAGGAGAACATGGCGCATATGATTACTTGTATAGCAAAATGCAAGAGAAGCCCAGGACTGCATTGTTAAAACTCGATGCTGAATTGATTATACAAACACTAAGAATTTCAGCTTGGCTTCTTCCCACTCCAGCAGCTTTTGAATCTATAGCCTGACTTTAATCAAATTTTGCAGTAAAGACACATTTTGAAAAACATTGCTAAGATTTTCATGAAAATAGGCAACTGGACAGAGACAAATTACTGCTCCCATAGCAGAAAACACTGGAGTGTGAACACAATCATACTATTAGGCACTGAAAACCCAGAGAAGGGAAAGCACCAGAGGC
>WAAD01040456.1:7583-32631 GCA_013389945.1 Fregata magnificens | reverse complement strand
ATAATAAATTAAATAATATGGATAGAAAGCAAGCAAAATTTTAAGAAGCAATATAGTACACAATATTCCAAATGACCCTGTAAAAAACCTCCTAAATCTACTCAAGCTGAATTGAGCCCAGCGATTTAACACACTTGGTGTCAAGACAATCTACACAAACAACACAGCATTTCTTTTTGTATAGAAGCTCAGTGAGAATACTCTCATTTTTATGCATTTATCTGAATATTTAGTAGAAGAAATAATCTGCATATACACATATGCATGTACAAAATGTGAGACTTGCTTCATGTATGAAAAACACCCCATCATACACTGTGAACCTAGAATTGCTGTCAATGGAGTTGAGTCCTGAAACACAGCACATACCAGGTCTTCAGGGACTTGCAAATAGTTGCTTGATGCCTATGCCTTAAGACAGGATTGTCCTGAGTTCCTTGCTTTCTTTGGGGCAGCCTGTACTTCAGTCTTATTCTTAGATGGACTTTCATACTCGTCCTCATTAGTCAGCTCTGCAAAACAGTCTTTATGCACTCCTCATTTCCAGATTCTACAAAAGGCTTCAGTTTGCACGGTTCTACTTTGCTTGTCAAATATTTGTTCACATTAAATACTGTAAATTGTTTTCTGAATTTTTAATCTATAGTGTTACAAAACAAATTGCACCAAGATTTGCAGCCTCTGGGGGGACTGTTACAAGACCTTGAAAATTATGTGTTGACTGTTTACCTACCTGCTAGAAGTGTCTGTGACTTAATCAGTTCATTTATCTTCATTTGCTATTTTGGTTTGCTTTAGATTTTCCTATGAAGCTGAAATAGTAGTTTAACACCATGAAATCTTTGGAGGTAGCTATGACAAATTTTATACTTAGACATGAACAGTTTGTCTTCAGAACTCCCTAAATAAATAGATGATGGGAGGGAGAACACAACTCAAAAGAATAATGTATTTTTGTTCCAGGATTCCATTTTCTTTCCTCAATTTACAAGTTATATGACAGGCATCATTAACTTAAGGAAGCTTGTTTGTTTCTAATGCTTATATTTATGCCATGACTTTTAACCTATTTTTCTATAAGTGTGTGTAATACCGATCCTCTAAACAAAAGCTTTTATCTAACAGAGGTATCTGAACACTGTCAAGAAATATGCTTGTTCTGTTAACGTTCCAGGAGTTGCTGATAAGTTTCAAGCTATTTTTCATAATGTATCTAAATATTGATGGCAAAGCTCTTTACTAGCAACTTCTTGAGGAGGGCCATAGATCTTTCAGACTGTTATGCAAATGATGGTACAACGATTAAGAAGGAAGACTGATCTTTAGAAAGATTGGAAGAGTGAAATACTGGGGATGACAGAAAAGGGAGCTTTTAGTGTAATTATTTGTGCACATTTAGAAAATCTCTCAATTGGACTTTCTATGTGCTAGCCTAACCAGGAAATGGCTGAAGTGCAGCACAGTCTGCCAACTCCTGAGCTGACAATGTGCAGATTATACATTAATTTATTCTGGCACTAGAGGGCTACAGAATCACTAATGTCTGTAAACCATCTCCATAGTGCTGGCACAAAGCAGATAATATGCAATGTTGGAATTTATGTCTGAGAGAAAATTATTTGGCTAATAGCAAGATCATTATAGCATCCTTGTTCAGAATGGCAGGTAGTCTTGCAAATAGCATGGTAGACATGAGACACAAACAAATTTAATCCAAAGATAACTGAAATTAGGATGGTTGCAAGTCTATACGCAATAGCACAAAACAAACAGAATTAATGTGCAGTGTCATGCTTAGCACTTCAGGCTACATGACCCTTTTTGTCTGGCTCTTCTATGCACATATGAACCTTAGGCCAAGCAATATATCCAAGACTCTAGGTGGTGAGCAGAAGGTAGTATTCATAATGGAGAAACAAGCCACATAAACACCAATGTGTTATCACAGGCTGAAGAAGATACTGCAAAACCAGATTAACCTGTAGTTTTTCCAGTAAACAGAGCTTGGGAAAACTGTAAAATAGTGTCACTCACTGACCAAAATCAGAAATCATCTCTGGAATCTAAGAATTAGCTTGTGCTGCTGAAAAAATGATGTTTGTAAATTAACATTATCTTATGATACTTAAAGCAATGTTTTTGCATTTCTTGTGGATACCTCCAGAGTTATGAGAGGCAGAAAATTTGATAGAACAAACACCTGAAAACTACAGTTCTGAAAGACAGATTTATGTGCAGATGAATAGCATCCTGGATTTATGTATGCTTTTCCAGAGTCATCTTAGGAATTCTGTAAAAGGTAGGATGGGAACAAGGTAGTATGGATCCAACATACAAAATTAATTCAGATTTATACTAAATGGGAAGTCAGATAGTGGACTTCCTAGATAAAGTCTTCCCTTTCCAAAATTCTTATACTCTTATAAAAGATTTTCCTTCTTATAGTATAGTATCTCTGTTGCAGCATCATCCTTTGAATCCTTAGTCTTGCCTTCTTCCCCTGTTATTTTCTTTTTGTGCCTGTTACCGTCACCATTAAGTTAATTGGAAGAATTCTCATATAATAATGCATTATATTATTTTTCAACATCCAAGTTCCCTGTCTTTTTTACTTCACATAGCCTTTGCAGTTTTATAAGTATTGCCACCAGTTATCTGCATTTTAAATTAATCTCTTTTCTTTTGATCTAGCACTATTAAATTGTTTCATCCACAACACTCTATTCCTTGTCCTTATTCCTGAATATGGTTTCTGTACAGCCTTTCAGAAGGCATTACTGTGCCAGACAAGCCATCATACATCTTCCATGGCTCCTTGTTTGGTCCACAACAAATTCTAATTCAAATCAACCCATTTGCTCAATAGAAGTTGACTTTCTCCCCAACCACCTACGCAGCACCTACAGCTGAATTTGACTTACCTGGAGGACAACCTGAGGTCACAATTTGGCACAGAGAGTAAGGCTTTACAGTACCTATGTACTAGCAGAAAAAGTTTCTTGCAGGATAAATCAGAAGGATAAATCTCTGCTCCAAATACTATGTCAATGCACTGAGGCAAAGGAAAAGAAGTTCTCCTGAGTTATCTCTCCTTCCCATCTCAACACATCTGTGTTATACAGGCATTTCACCTTAAGCTGTTTTTAACTGGTATGTATGCTGCGGGTTTTTACATTTTGATAATGTCCTAGAGGCTTATGTACTATTTAAAATATGTTTGGTAAACAATCATACAAAAAGTGTTAACAGTCAACACTAAAAGCAATCAGCAGGAAGCTTGTTCACACATGAATTTTCCCTTATGTAGTTATATGCATGCTCTAAGGAGAATCACAATTCAGAGGAAAAATCAGATAGCATGTTAGGCATATGGTACCACTGTTTTTAACAATTGCAGGACACTGAAAGAACCGGTAAAACATAACTTGCTAAGCAACATAGTCATTGGATAGCCTGACTCTTACTGAAAACTCCAGACCTCCAAAAACAATGTCATGTGCTTCAACAGATGATCCAAAATATGGAAATTATATTCTAAAAAGCCATGGATATATTTTTACAATGCAAATGCATTACACAGCACTAATCCAATGAGTTCAAGGTTTTTAATATCACCTTCCTTGAAAAAAAAAAAGCATGAAAATATAGAAAGGGTCTGGTTAAAAATACATTCCAGCTACAGTTCCTAGACTCTGAGATGTTTGAAATCTATTTATTTCCTTACTTTCTTTTTAGCTCTTTAATACCGTAAAAATAGATATAAAAATCAAGGTATGTCCAAGGAAACTACTTATTTAGTTAAACTTTGCAGGAATCTGAACTCATACACTTACACACTACATTGCTTAACTGTAATATGGTAGTATCATTTTCAAATACAAGTGACTAGGGATGTAGAGGTAAGTTCGTGCTGAAGAATAGAAATAACTTGCTTGCAAAGTTAAGCACCTGTACTTGTATGATTTTTTGAGCGGATGGGCTCACCACAGAAAGGCCATTGAAAACTATCCTAAACTTTCCAAAGCTGAGAAAGGCTCAGTCTTAGCTGCAGTTTGTGTACTCTTACATAAAATGAATGAGTTAAATTATCATCCTGAAAGATCTGAAGTTCAGCCCAAGAAGCATGAAGTGCACTCTGGCCTCTTTGATAACTACAATTTTTTAAGTAACAGTGGGAAATGATTACATGTATGTGAAAAGGAACACCTGGTTTATCAAGGTTTTTTTGATGAATAGAAAAATGTATCACTATTGGGACCGAAATAAAGAAAAATACTGTAAAAATCACCGGGGTGGTTGGTTTCTTTCCTTTTTTTGCTAATGAACAAAGTGTAATATTGCATGAAAACAGCTACATCAATAAGGGAATTTGGGAGGGACTTCTTTTCGGTTTTAATTTAGGAGAGTTATCCTTAGCTCAGAGAAGGAAATGCCTTTTAATTGATACCTACAGAAGTAAAGAGAACAGAATGATAGTAAAGAGGTAGTGTCCCACATATTTCACAAAAATGTGTAACTTCTTATAATATCTTTCATCTGATGATCATAAGGCCATTTGCAAGTGAAATGAAACACAACTTACTAAAAAAAACCCCAAAAAAGATGTCAACCATACATGACTGAAATATTCAGCCAGTCTTCCAGGCAGCTCCAGATGAAACAGGATCAAAAGGGGAAGATCTTGCTCTACTGATATATGGTTGACAGAAGGAAGGATAAGTGAAAGGGACCATGAATAGGTCTACCATATGTTGAATTTATGTTTAGTTTTTTGATTATAGTTGAGTACCTTCCTATTTAAAAAAAACCAAGACTAAAATAAAGAAAATGTTGTACCGGTAATAACATGAAAAATAGTACCCAAAAGAGCCATCAAACTATGCCTGAGTGTGAGGCATGCAGTGGCTGATCTTAATTTAAGGCAAGAGTTTACAGACTCAGAAAGCAAGTCATGTATTTGCAAGGTGAGGGATCAGAGTCCCTTTTAAGAGGTCTTTTTAAATAGTAGGGATTTTTCTAAGTACACACATATAGCTGTTATATATACTTATTGTTCTTATACAATTCAAGCTTACTTGGAAGAGGTGCAGTGACCAGCAAAGTGGATAATGGAGCAACCATGCACCTAGAGATACCAGAATAACTAGAGCAAGCATGGCTGCTTGGAACAGCTAGAAAGAGCAAACAGTTGACAAGTCACTTTGCTGACTTAGCTGCATCTTAAATGAGGCTATGCAGTTAAACAAGGAAGATGACAGCACCCTGGAATTATTAATCCTGTACTATGAGTAATGCATAACTGCATGTTACATGAAAAGACCTGACTATTCTAGCAGTTGCATCATCAGGGGATGAGAAAATAGAAGAATTGTCATTATTGTGCTTTGAGCATCCGGAGCAGCCAGTTATTGATTAGTCTGCTGTTAATTCTTTTGCTTTCTCCCTTCAGTGAAACAGTACTCTTAATCCATTTGCTGAACCATTTATAAGTGATAAACCTTAGCTCAGTGAGTATCAGACTTCTTAATTTGATCTTCCCAGGTTGCTGGGGTGCTAGTGTTTGTTAATGATTATAAAATTTGACCTCAGTCTTTGGTGTTCCTAGTAATGATAGAAACTGAACACTTTGTGAAATCCTTGGTGTATGGATGATGTCCACATGACTGAGATAAGTGACAGAAGCCCTTTGAACTTTCATCCCCAATGAGAGGAAAATTCCCAAAATAGTTTGTTTATGAAGTTATGATGATCATTATTGTTATTCATAAGTCTCTGCTTTTTCTAATCCTGTTCAGATGAACAAATATATAGATAGTAATTTTCATTATACTTTCAGTTTGAAATGAAGTAAGCAGTGCCTCAGCAGTTTTACTTGATGCCTAAAGCTGCAGGACTGAATCTCCAAATATTTCTTTTTCAGTATTTGCATTGAATGAAGTAGGAGTAAATGAAGAGTTAAACTACAGCGTTATTCCCATAAATCTGTGCACTTTGTGTTTTACTTCATAGAGTTAGAAAATTGGAATCTGGCACTGTACTTTTGGCCAGCCTGGAGATTTATAGATTGCAGTAAATGAACACAATATTATTCTGGGACTTTGGCCAGATTTGTCTAGAGCTCCTGGAGACCTTTTATGTGTGCCTTACCACAAGTGCTTCATTCCATGGGCAATACAGAAAGATAAAAGCCTTGCAGATCTACCTGGAATTCAACAATTAATTCATTATGACAAAAAAAAAAAAAAAAACAACCCAAAACCAAAACTAATCAAGACAACGTTCTTCATTAAAAATGTTATTTAAAACCCAGAACATTATTTTAAAAGTGGAACAAGAATTAAAATAACCCTTATAGACTAACTAGGTGAATAACTGGACACAGCAGCACCTCAGAGAGCAGAACAGAGCATGCTGTGACTATGAGCTGTGATCAATGAATCACAAAAATTCTTATCCACTCTTTGCTAATTGGGGCCCAACACTTCAAAAGAAAGCATAGATAAGTTAAAAACAAGAGAAAATGAACAAAAATTACTAATGGTCTCAAAAGCATGACTTGTGAAGTAAGAGTGCATTAGGATTATTATAGTTAAAGAAAAGAAGAACAAAACTAAACAAGTAAAATGAAGTTGCAAAGAAGAAGAAAATAATTGGTTTCTAATGTGCACAAATACAAAGCTATATACAGGAAAAAAGGTAGCATGCTTAAATTTTAGCAAGAAAAATTCATGTGGAATAAAAGATAAAAACCCTTTCTAATAATATTAAAAATAAAATATGGGAAACCAATGCCTTTGGAAAATGAGAAGGTTTTTAAAGGGCTATCTGGACAAATACCTACTGGCAGTAAATCTTGCTGTGGAACATAGGTATGGATTCTTTAAGTTCTTCTGAAATCTTTACTGTTTGTATCCTGCCATATTGCCTTTTCAACATATATTAGGAAGGATAAACTCCCATGAGAACTACAGTCTATGAATTAGAGACTTCCTTGAGCTGTTTAAAGAACACCACCCATTTCGTCACCCTTATCCAGTGGTGTGTAACAGACTTCCAGTGTGAGTTCTCTGATCGTTCTGTTGTTCTCTGATCCTGATCCACAAGCTCTCAATCATTCTACATCCCCAAAAGCAAATCCATACATCCAAGCTGCTCCTTCACACAGGGGCCACCACACCATCTTCCCTGCCTGTCTCTCCTGAGGAGTTTGTATCCATCCTTTACCACACTCCAGCCATGTGAGCTGTCCCACCATGTCTCAGTTACTCCAACAGCGTCACTGTTCTGTGACCGCACATGGAGCTGCAGTTCCCCCTGCTTGTGTCCCAGGCTGACTTGAGGCAGATGTCCAGAAATCCCTTCACCCTGCTTTATCATTTCTGGAGTCTCCCATATCCCCATCACTCTGCACCCTTTGCTTTTGACCCCTGACCACTGCTACCTGACTTAAATGTGGGTCAAAATGTCTGTTTCCCATGGCTCCTAGTTAAAAATTATTTTCTTTTCAACTAATTACTTTGTATGAAGTATTGATATTGAACAAGGTTTCTTTTTTCCTCATGGTTTACTCAAGAAAAGAAAACTGGGAACTAGCAGGCGTCAAAAACAAAGACTATATTAATTTTTGTCATTATACTTTAAAGAGTTTTTAAAAGTTCTAAGACATATGAAAAAATTTAAAATATACATACTTAAAATGATATGGGAAAAAAGTTATAGAAAATATACAAAATATATAATGTTGGGACATAACATCAAACATTCAAAATGAAAGACAAGATGGAACTGTGACATGGAAAGAATTAATGCATAACTGCACAGCAGGAAGTTTCTTTCTCTGAAGTGTAAAATACCAGCCAATGTTAAGAGTATTGGGATTAGGAAGATTAAACTGCTGGAGCAACTAGTGATCCTAAATTCTCACAGTTAAAGTTTTTTATCCCCTCCCAGACAGTCTTAGATGAAGCCAGAATCAACTTTATGATGTAGAGCAGCAAAGAGAACCTTTGCCCAGAAACTGCTCTGTTCTGGTGAAATAAGGTCAGCTCCACTGATTGACTGAAACGTGAAAGAAATGTTATGTGCTAAATTTGTACAGATCTGCTATCAAAGGTTTCATCCTGAACAAAACTCAGACGGCCATTATACAAGATAGATGAGTTAACAAAGCAGACCTTGTACCTGTATGTTCATTACAGTCAGTTCTGTAACAGATTAAGTCTGTGCTGTTGGGCCTTTCTTGGCCACCTTAAATACAATGGAATCTTTCATATAGATGTAGCAAAACTCTGCTACAGCTTCTATTACATTTAAATGCCCTTCCAGCATCAACACAATTCATAGCAGATTGTTTTTAATCTCTGAATTTGCAGAGCTGAATAAAAAGAACACTAAATTTTGTGAAATTCTAAATTTGTTTTTTGTAACACAACTGAACCATCTTCAGTCTCCTTCATCAGTGGACAATTTTAAATATTATCTCTAAAAACAGGCTACAGATCTGAAATCCATCTCACAAGACAGACACAATGCTGTCTTAATGTCAATGCTGTCTTAATATTTAAATAAACCAGCAACACTCCTGCCAATGATGAGAACAAGAAGATTAATTAATGCTGAAGAGCAAGATTCATGTTCTATAGGCAAATCAATATACCATTCTTTAGGTTAGTAAAGATGCAGTCTTGAAGAATGCTAAAATGTCATGCTAGAATTTTAGTAGTGAAATCTTTTGCCTGCAGAAAACACTACTGGCAATCAGTTGTTCTCCTGGAGTAATATTTGAAGGGTTTTAAAGACTTCTCAGAAAAATAATTTGTTATGGCTGCTGCTTTCCAGATGTAATTACAACTGAGTTATAAATCAGGGTTTGCAAAGTGTTACTTAAATACTGAATAATATTTTCACAATTTCCATTTACACCCAGGTAAATTCTAATTTTAGGCAGAAATTGACAGATACAGAAAGTTTTATCAAGCCATAATTTCAATAATCTGAGGAAAATATACTAGTTTATTTAAAAATCCATGACAGCAAAAGTTTTTTTGATTAAGCAGCTTAGTAAATTGAGTTAAATAAGCTGGGATTTACCAGTAATCACTTTCAAAGTATCTCAAATTATTTTACAAATGTTATTTATGCTAATTTATCACTAGAAAGGATTTATCCAGGAATGCCACACAGAAAATGAATCTAAGAATGTAAGATGTTATAGGGAAACAATTACCTAGCATAAGCAGAATTTGCTAGCCCAAACTGGAATCGAGCTAGAGGTATAAATTTAACACCTCTCCTCTTAAAATAGTCTTTAGGGGTTTCTAACAAATAAACTTGATTAGAAATTAGTTTTAAATCACATGTGAAAAGTTGGGGCTTTGCTGGAATTAACACCTCTCATATTGTGCTTTGATGACTGCACTGTACATATTACCAACACAAACTACTCAAATTGTTGTCAATCATCAGCCTAAACCAGTATTTTACTTTTCCAAGCTCCTCCTTCCCATTCACTCACCTTGATCCTTCAGAGTAATCTTCTTCCCTTTCAATTGCAGGTATAATTCTCACTTTTATGTTGTCCTCAGTGACAATTTTGCAACATAATTTCAATAGCATATGTGAATATGGTCAATGCATCATTTACTTCTATGTCCTTTGTCTTTGCTTAAGAAAATTCTTAAGAAAACAGGAGATAAAAACAGTGTTTCAAGCTTTTCATTAACCCCCCCACTAACTTCCACCCACTTGTTGTAAGTCCTAATTCCCAGCCTTGAACACAACTGTGGGCTCAAACAATTTGGTATTCAAGAAGTTTTATTTTGTTCAGTACTGGGTTAGATTTCTTGAATTTAAAATCCACTCTTTCTCTTTTCCTCTTCATTGCCTGTATCAACTGTTATAACAATCTTTTGTTATTAAATTTGATCTTATTGGTACTTTCTCCATGAAAAGTAGCAAGGTAATGCATTGTTACGTCTGTCTTTTCCTTACTTTTGTGTGAACTACAACTGTTCCCTTTCTGCAATAACTACATACACGTTCTTTCTTCTTCTAAACATAATTTCATTTAATTAGAAACAGTTCAGTTCTGCTGCTTTCCCCAGTCCTCTATATACTGTTTGGAGATGTAATTTAAGAGGCCTATTTTCCAAATTAAGAGGATGTGCAAAGCCGAACTACGTAAACCAAATGAAAGTGTGATTCTGATGTTCTGATTAATATTCTGACCTGGCTATATAAATTTCTAATGAAAGGGCAAGTAAGGAAAATATTTTAAGATATTTTGAATTGCTTCATAAGCTGTTAACTCTATCCCGATCTTTTGTATATCTCTTAATCACACTTTGAACATTTAAGTCCTGATTAAAAAAAACTTAATAAAATTCAGTTCTTTTTTGTTAAAAAAGTTTCCATACTAAGCTTGCCTTCTAAAGATTAGTAATTATTTTTTTTAAAAATATCATTGCATGCTGTAAGTTTTCACAGATGAGCACAATGGGTGCTTCCAGTTCTCCACCCATCGTAAGAACTTAGTTATGTGGCCAACATTATCACAAATGGACAAACACAAGTTTTGGACATGAATCTAATGTATTAAAACCTATCAGAACTCTCACAAATAATGTTGTTTGGTTAAGGAATGTGCACTGTTAGATCATTATTATTGCTTGTATATTTTCAGTGAGTTCCATTTAACAAACACTATATATATTAGTAATGCTATTATTGTCATTATTAGCACAGTAAAACTAGTATATTTTAGCCTTAGTGCTAGGAATTATGATAATTCTAATATAATAAACATATATATTTCTGTACCAATTTCCTGGTTCACAACACATCAATAATCACTTACAGTAACTTCAAATAATTCAGTAAAGTTTCACCAATACTTTGAATAATAAGAAATCCATGGGTCTGATCACACACTAAAATTCATGTGGGGATTTCCTATTCTTCAGGCTCAGATATATTTGTCCACTTAAGTACACTGTGTATTTATGTCAAATGACCCTGATAATGAGAACCAGATACTATCCTGAGAATAACACTAATACAAGGAGAAAAGACAAGTATGGTAGGGTATACTAGCGAGCAATTTCAATGCTTTTCATAGAGGCAAAAGTTTGATTTTATTGGTCTTAAAAATTACGCATTTTAAAGATAACTAAAATAAAGAACTCACAAAGTTCTTTTATTGCAAAAATTCAAAGCAACAGAAGGTAATGTGACTTTCTTCATTAAAAAAGTCATTCAGGGGATTATTTTGCAGAGTTTCTGGGCCCTGCTTGAAAGAACACAGTGTTCTACTTGAAAACACATGACATCTATATTATACTACTATTTCAATAAAATGGTAGACATTTTTCATCATTTGTCCTCCCCGCCCAATCTTGACTTCTCTGATTTTAGGGAAGTATCATTGCCATTTGTAGACCGTTTACATTTTTTAATGTACCAACCATAAGAGTGTTGGCCATTCTAAGCCACTGATTTATAATGTCCCAAAAAGGATCTGTGGAACAATATCTGAAAAATTGCTCATTCATTACTGTCAAGTCATCTGCATATCTTCTATACAAATACATCATTCTACAAAACATTTTTGTTGGTTTTCTTTTTAACTTTCTTTAAATAATCCAACATGTTTTTAATCCAGTCTCACACAGCTATACTGGGACTTTTCCCAACAATAAAAAGTGATGACTGTTTGTATGTAAGAACTGGCTTCAGACAAAAACCTGCTCATTCCCTGTGAGATGTAATTTATTCCTGCCTTTAAATTAGCACACTTTATTTTCCTCTGCGTATATTGTCAGTTCCACTAGTAAATGCACTGCATGGCATCAAGTGCAGTACTTTATCTCCTGCTTTGTTCTCTTCACAGCCTACAAAGCCCAGCTTACAACAAAGACACAAAGGCAGAGTCAGCTTATTTACTGCTTATATTACTAGGTTGTATTTGCCATGCTGTCATAAAATCATTTACCTACCTGCAACCAAATTTATCTGTCTGTGAAATGCTTACATTGTTATATGAATAATTCTCAGTAGGTATGTGAAGTTTAGTTCATTTTTGTTTTAAAATTCTGTACTATTATAGGCTGTATATAAACTGATACACCCCTTCAAGAAAGTGTACTGGCGGGTCTACAAGACTCTTAGGTATACTTCTATTTCATTTGAAGATGCTCTCTGTTTTATCTGACCTAAAACTTACCTCATGTAGTTGAAATATGATAGTCATAGATAGACTATCTATGTAGTCAAAGAATTATACCAGTGATTTGCAATTAACAAATTTTCCTCTCCAGTGGGTTCTGCACACAGGAAATAACAAAATACTTCAATAGGGAGCTGAATATTCCAATATTCAATTTGACACCTAGTAGATCATTTTTTAAAGTATGAGCTTATAAATATCTCGATCCAGTTTATTTGGAATAAATCTACTGAAGAAGAAGAAATTAAGTGTACATCTATACAGATAGGTAGAAATAAACATCTATTTATATGTACATATATATATATATGTTGCAGCAGAATCACAGAATTCCCAGACTTGGCATTTAGTAACAACCTCTTTAGTCTTTTACCTGTCATGACAAAATATGGAAAAATAACTCAATATCCTCCCAGATAAAAAATCAAAAAAAGCAGAAATGCATTTTGTCCATGTAAAAATGTACTTACAGTCAATGGGTTGTGCACTTGTCTGACCAAAACGCATGTCAATTCAAACAAGTGGAAAAACAAAGCCTCTTGTTAAAAATATGAACAGAAGTTTTATAGTGACAAATATTTTGTAGCTATATGTACAGGCAATAGTGAAAATATTTTAATAGAACTTCTAGGAATACAAATAAAACTATATTCTCTTTTTGAAATTTCTGAATTCTAAAAAAAGAAACAGTTTTAGAATGAAGATTCTTACAACATACATTTTACCCTGGAATAGGAAAAGCTTTAAAAATTTAAAAATCAAAATATTCCTTCATTATGATAGTGTCTAATTATTATAAGCTTGTGTACCTGGAGGTGCACAACAAGTTGGGAGGGGACACAGCTGGGACAGCTGACCCCAGCTGACCAAAGGTATATTCCATACCATATGATGTCATGCTCAGCATATAAAGCTGGGGGAAGAAGGAGGAAGAGGGGGACGTTTGGACTGGTGGCGTTTGTCTTCCCAAGTAACCGTTACGCATGATGGAGCCCTGCTTTCCTGGAGATGGCTGAACACCTGCCTGCCGATGGGAAGTAGTGAAGGAATTCCTTGTTTTGCTTCGCTTGCGTGCATGGCTTTTGCCTTACCTGTTGAACTGTTTTTATCTCAACCCACAAGTTTTCTCACTTTTACTCTTCCAATTCTCTCCCCCATCTCATCATGGGGGGAGTGAGTGAGCAGCTGTGTGGTGCTTAGTTGCTGGCTGGGTTGAACCATGACAATGATAAAGCTGCTGTCATGTTTCACTGTTACAACCTTATCAAAATTAATTTGTCAAGGAAGAAGACTTTATTTAAAAACTAGTCATGGATTGTGCACAATATAATTGACCACAACACAATAAATCCAATTCAGTTTTCTTTTAATTAAGGTATTTTTGCACTTCTAGTAAATCTAATAAAAATCAAAGTATTTTAATGAATATCAGAACATGCAAATGACAGGTGAAAAACTTCGTGCGTTTGAACTGTGTTCTCTGAGAAACAGGATATGAATTAAAGCAATTTTTAGGTATGTGCACTGATTTTGCAATACAATCCTATGGAGACTAGCAAAGAAAAAGGAAGCCATTTGGGAAATAACTCTTTTCTTCATGAATAAGGCCCAAAAAATACAAATACAAATATAAAATACCATTGTTATGCACCAAATTTGAACCATAAGCATGTAATAGGGTCTCTTGTATGGATGCTTGTGGCAATATGAAGCACTGTGATTCCAATGAAATTCCCCTCATGGAGACATCAATCCATAAGAATTACATTGCTAAAACACAAGCATGACCTCCTCCTGATCTCTTCATTCAAAATGAAGGCAATGTAAAAGGAATGATCTAAAAAAAAATTACTCTCCAAATTTACTTATTCTGCATTACAAGAGGCAGATGACAATGACATTTATACAAAGATGATCTAAAGACATCTATGAGCTTAACTCTGCTGACATCTAAGCATGCTGTAAGTTCAGAGCTTTGTTCAATTTATTTTCTATAGGTAAAAACAAACAAACAAACAAAAACCCCCAAATTAGTATTGAATAAAGTATACTTTTGTGCTAGTCTTGGGGCTTTTTTCTAACAGATCAGGCAGTGAAATTTCCTAGGTCATGGCATTGAAATACTCTGTATTTTCCCTATCCAACTAATTATATTAAAATGAACTAGTATATGCATGTCTGGAAGAGACCTGGCCATCTACCAAAAACCAGTAGTCAAGTTGTTTAGTATTGAGAAAAATTAATTCTTACACATATACTCTCAAAATTACATACCACTTCACTTGTTTGTCTCAGGATTCTCTGTTTTAGATGTAATGACCATTGGTAGGGAACAATAAGACATTTATCAGAGGAACACTTTAAAGATGAGTGTTTAATCAAAGAGACTCTCCATGGCAAACAGAGAAAGAGATAAGAAGCTCATTAGTGGGTTATCTCCTTTAGCAACCTTCTGCAGAATTCTGTGTTGGATAATTGCATTAGACAAAATTAGGACAAATTCATTAGAATGGAACCGCAAAGATCTCTGTATTAAATGTAAAGTTAGATGTTTCCGATATTAAACATAGACTGATAGAAGGAACTATTGAAAATAATTAGTTAAATTTTTTATCAAACATAGACCAAAAATACCTTAACAGTAATTTGGTACATTAAGCCTTTAAGCTATCATGCCTGATGTTAAAATTTAAATCAAGAATCTGTCACATTCCTAGGTTATATTTGAGTAATTCGTAGCCACTACTATTAAAATGTGTACCTTGGAGTTTTTTTATTTTTTATTCGTCCAGCTTTTACCCCTTAGATTTTTCACTGCTATTGATTAGAGCACTGTCTTCTCCAAAAATATTTCCCTTCTGCATGAGTTTCTGCAGTAAATCAAGTCACCTCTTCATCCTCTTTCAGATACAGAGAAACAGAACTTGTTTCCTCTTTTTCGGAATCCTTTCCGATTTGTCAACTCTGTTTTGCCCTAGACAGTAACACTATTCAGTTAATGATCTCTCTAATCATGAAAAAAAAGAAATATGTTTTTCATATTCTTATGTGATAGTCTGCTTACACACTAGAGTTATTTTTAACCATGGGCTACTTTGGGAGCTTATAATTAAAATTCAAATCTTCGCTGTGTATTTTCACATAACCTTGGAATAAAAAAAAAAAAATCTATCGAAAGTTCTACTGAAAAATGTATCAAAAGAAAGCATGTGTAACACTGTGACTGTGGTGACTGACTGGCAAGTGGAAGCATCAGATTCAAGTCTCTCATCTTCCTCATTTAAGAGTACAATTTTTTATGCCAATTCTTTTCAAAATTGGTAGATCAAGAACTTGAACAATGGTCTACAGTGAAGTCCATTAGCCTTCTACTTTGTAACACATGTAAGTTTTATGCACGTTAACATATTCTCATTGAATCTCTTTTATGATCATCTCCACAAACAAAATTTGGATTTGTGCCTTGATTGTGCATCTTCTTCATTATTAGCTAGTATTTTTCTGGAAAGTAGGAGGGGAAGATTTGGGAGATATAAATAATTTTACTAGAAAATAGTATTATTAGTAATAACTTTGTATTTTCTTCAAGATCATGGATAAACATATTAAATATCTCTAAGCAAAGAATTGGAAACAATAGAATGGTCTTTCCAATGATACACATTTCCCACTACTTTTTTGTGGTACTGGTTAACCAGGTTTTAACCTAACTGAATTTTGGGGGGTTTTTAATTGGAAATTTATCAAAATGCTAACTTCAGTTGGAAAGTCTTTGTAACCCCTGCAAGACTGTATCAAATTTTTTAGACAAATATAAACGTTACATTCTGTAAAGTTAACCTGTGAATCCAGAAAAGGATCTCAAGCTTGCCTGGCATAAAAGTGTTTCATCAAAATACTATCTTTATTGTATTTGGTTGTGTATAGTAGTGATAGTTTCTCCATTTAATCAGCTTAGGTCCATTCATTACTCTGCAACCACTATTTCTAATAGTCTCAGAAAATAAGATTTGCCCATAAACCAGGATTCCCTGCTACTGTTATATTTCTAATGTGAGCAAGAGGAAAGGATTTGACCTACAATATTTGTTAGAATACAAGGAATATCCTATACAGAAATCTTAAGATATCACATCTGACTGAGAATGAGGGGAAGTCCCTCTAACTCAATTGTTTTGGTAGTTTCAAACTTCTATTTGCTCAACATCCATGTTAATACTTGACAAAAGGTCAGTCCTTAGGAAGTATTAATGGATCCTAAATTTACATTCCCATAGTTGTAAACGTGTTGAACAAAGACATTTATATCCTACTTCCTACTAGGTTTCTAGTTCTTATTTCATTGCATATATTTTTAAATAAATGAGAAATATAATTTTAATAGGATATTGACTTAAAAATTAGTAGGTGCATATGTTAAGATACATCATATATGTAAGCAAGAGATCAAAATATGGAAAAAGGCTTTTCTTTCTTTAATCACAGTCTAAAAGCTAATAATTAAAACAGAGATTTAAAGTTGTTCATACTAATAAATATGATGTATATATTCGAGAACATGACTGTAGCATTTCTCTTACCTCTACAGATAGGAACGGGGAAGTCCCATGATGCCGTATTCACAGAGTTAGCTATGCAAGTAAGCTGAGGGTGACCATCCAAAATATATCCGGTTACACAGCTGTATCGGATTTTGTCGCCAACATCAAATCTTGTACCGTACAAGATACCCTTTGGTGGAACTCCTGGATTGCCACAGGAACTACTCTGTAATTCTGGAGAAGAAATATTTATTATTACTTATAATGTTTTTATAAATCAGTCCTGCATTTTGCTGAGGAATATAGAACACAAAAATTATGGCAACTTTGGACAGATAGTGTGTTTTCATGGTATTATACAACTCTTAGTACTGAAAAGCCATTACTGACTTAGTCTATTAAGTATCTGCTTATGTACCCACATATCCAAAGGTAGAATATTATATGAAAATGAGCATGAGGTTTTCCTTAAGTTCCAGCTATAGATTTTTCATATATTCATATATTTTTCTTAACTGATAGCAAATAAATCATTACATAGGAGGAGGAAAAGAAGGAACTTGATATATTTCTGACCCTTAAGTTATACAAATGCAAAACAATAAACAAAATTGTAATACAGACATAAAAGAACTTCAGATTTGAATCAACCAAAATTTGGGAGAATAAATAAAAGTACTGAAGACAGAACACTAGGAGAAGGTTCTGAGAAACATAAGCCTGAGCATGATCAGGAAGCTGTTGAATGAATTTAATAGATTTTAGATAATGAGGCAAAAGTGATGAGATACTGTGGGTAACTGATTTCTGAGCAAAGGATTGGTTAATTTACCCATATGGAATACCATAGATCTGGGTGACTGGGTGCAGAGCTTTAAACCATTGAGAATCCAAAATGAGTCACAGCTCTGCTGTTAGTGTGATCTCTGAGGACATTAATTAGAGTTCAGTTTTACTAGGTGGTACTCGCACTCCAACTGTGTGCCCTTTTGACTGATGTTTAAGCATTATAAATACCTTCATTACATTTCCGATGATTTACTGCTGAAGTCCTTTGGTTAATGCACATAAAAAGACAGGTTTTGTACAAGTGTGAGCAAAAGAGGTTTCAAAATCTCATCCTGAGCTCTTCAAAGCTTGTACCAAGTACACTTACCAGCCTAATGTTAACAGGGAAGAGGCAAATCAGGTAAACCTGTACTTGGATTCATAGCAAATTTCCCTAATCTACATAGTAAGGAAACAAGATGGAAGAACAGAAGGGTATATATGTATTGTCTTAATTTCTTTGCCTGAGTTCCATGTAACTAAATTATTCTTCTGCATCCCTTATGTGCTCATAAGTGTGTGCACACAGGCACAAACACACACACACATATATATATATATGAACATATTTAAATATAGTATGGAAAGAATAATTTGAACTGTTATAGTAGGTTTCAAATAAAGATAAAAGGTATAAATGGTTATCAAAACAAGCAGAATGGCTCATGAGATATGCTACATTGTAAAACTTCCATGCCAAGAACTACCAAGAACTAGGATATATAATTAGATTTCTGACACCAGCCATGAAACAAAACTATGTAACAATTATTAAAAGGAAGAATCTAGTGTAGTCATATATATATGCTGTATATGCATGTCTATACATATATATGCTATATATAAAATATACGCTAACAATGTGTTCATCTGCAAGACTTGCTGTACCAGTCATGTTTTGATGTGAATATGTTAAATATGCAGATTAGTTGCTGATGTCGTTGCTGCTGTTGCTTTCTTTCTCTTACATATTAACTCTGTGGAACTGGATTTGACTTTCATTGCCTTGCACAAGGACACAACACAGAAGTAAGAAGATAGCCTGTCTCATCTTGATGACTTCAAAGCTCACCTAAATGGTTGATATTCTTACTACTGCTTTATCAAGCTAAGTGTTCTGTCCTCCACCAAAACTCCCCTGTCCTCAAATCTGCTTGCAAGCTTTACAAAAGCGGCAACGGTGCAGTTGATGCCTGCATATTTGTTCAAAGGGATTTCTTTTAAATCCTTTAAAGGATTTCAAGGCCACCGCAGTTATTATGTATCATTATAGCATGTGAAAATAGAGGTAAGAATATAATCCTGTGGATTTTGGTTATCTTATGAATCATATTATATTGACTTGAAAAGTCTGCCTGTACACAGTGTTTTTATATTTGGCTTCTCCAAGATTAAATCTTTCAGAGGCCTATATTTCTTATGCTTAGGACCTGGGGGTACTGATCGACAGACAGCTGAATATGAGCCAGCAGTTTGCCCAGGTGGCCAAGAAGGCCAACAGCATCCTGGCTTGCATCAGGAACAGTGTGACCAGCAGGAGTACGGAAGTGATTGTGCCCCTGTACTTGGCACTGGTGAGGCCGCACCTTGATTACTGTGTTCAGTTTTGGGCCCCTCACTACAAGAAAGACACTGAAGTGCTGGAGTGTGTCCAGAGAAGGGCAATGAAACTGGTGAAGGGTCTAGAGACCAAGTCTTATGAGGAGCGGCTGAGGGAATTGGGATTGTTTAGTCTGGAGAAGAGGAGGCTGAGGGGAGACCTTCTTGCTCTCTACAACTACCTGAAAGGAGGTTGTAGTGAGGTGGGTGTTGGTCTCTTCTCCCAAGTAACCAGCGATAGGACGAGAGGAAATGGCCTCAAGTTGTGCCAGGGGAGGCTTAGATTGGATATTAGGAAAAATTTCTTTACTGAAAGAGTGGTCAAGCATTGGAACAGGCTGCCCAGAGAGGTGGTGGAGTCGTCATCCCTGGAGGTGTTCAAAAAACGTGTAGACGTGGCACTTCAGGGCCTGGTTTAGAAGGCATGGTGGTGTTAGTTGATGGTTGGACTTGATGATCTTAGAAGTCTTTTCCAAGCTTAACGATTCTATGATTCTATGATTTGTAAAAAGATCATAAAAAGATTCCCTGTTCTTTGAAATGAAGATTGTAAATATTAGTGATGCCTTTAACAGTCACTGCCTAAAATTGCTTGCTTTACTCTTACTGTTGTCTCATCAAGAATTACCCACAGAGACAGTATATTCTTATGAAATTATATTTTAAAGCACTAATTAAAAATCACTCTCCTTCTAAACTAAAACTCATTTTTCAGATGCAATACTATATGACTCATCTGAAAAGAATACTTGGCATTTTCCATTAACTTCTTAATTTTATGAAAGTGGCTAGTGAGTATCTTACTAATTCTAACTCTTCAAGTCATTTTGTTCCTGATTCTAGATAATAAAGTAGAAAATAAGTTGTACAATTTAAAATATATTAGTTTCTTCTGTGACTATTTTCATTTTGAACGTATACAAGTGCATTATTTTGAGGGGGGAAGTGTAAGTCACCAAGTAACTGCATTAGTCTTCTTTGACAGCTAGTATCTATTTTCAAACTGATTGTGACACTGTACTACCAAATCCCTGCCATTTAAAACTATGGATTGTTACCTTGAGATTGTCATCTGTCAGGGAACAGAGGAATTGCCAAACTAGACTGCAATTTTTATTCAGCTCTGCAAAGATTCTTGACTTCAGTGACATTCTGGAATAGTATTTCCTTTTAAATTTGCCAGACTGTGATTTGGTTGAACTTCTTCTTGTTCATGTACTCTGAAAATAAACATACTTCAATTTTTTACACCATCCTATTTTTTAACATTTTTATTGTGTGTTGTTGCTCATCTCCTTTTTAAAGCAAGCTGTTCCAGTTGTTTCAATCTCTCTCCAAGTAAGAATTTTCTTTGTCCTAGATTTAATTGTCAGTTATCTCTGAAATCATGTGCATTTTTTTCTTGAACAAAACCAAAATGCTTTTTAAAATCAATATTCCACCTGTAAACGAGGTACGTATGCATTTATTTGTCGTCTATTTTTTTTACATGGTGATGAAACACTGAGATCAAAATATTCTTCAATGCTTTTCAATAAGTTTCTATTTCATTAATTCCTATTAACATCAATGAGGAAAAAACCAAAGACTGCGGGTAAAATATGCCTCAGAGAGTTCTGCTTAGCAGGAATGGACACACTCCTTTAAAGAGTTTAATTAGCAGAAATTCAGCCACTTATAAATACTAATTAATAAGCTATTCAATTTAAATCACATTAAATATAATTTCTTTGTGACAATGCTTTCAAAAACAAGGCTGGCACAAGTGGAGACTCTCTGTTTCTGTATTGGGTTTGTGTGGCAAGGTTTTGGTAGCAGGGGGGCTACAGGGTGGCTTCTGTGACAAGCCCCTAGAGGCCTCCCCCATGTCTGACAGACCCAATGCCAGCCGGTTCCAAGACAGACCCACCGCTGGCCAAGGCCAAGCCAATCAGCAATGGTGGTAGCACCTCTGGGATAACATATTTAAGAAGGGGGAACAAAAAGCCTGCACAATTGCAGCTGGAGAGAGGAGTGAGAATATGTGAGAGGAACAACTCTTGTAGACACCAAGGTCAGTGAAGAAGGAGGGGGAGGAGGTGCTCCAGGCACCGAACCAGAGATTCCCCTGCAGCCCATGATGAAGACCATGGTGAGGCAGGTTGTCCCCCTGCAGCCCATGGAGTTCCATGGTGGAGCAGATGTCCATGTGCAGCCCATGGAGGACCCCATGCCAGAGCAGGTGGGTGTCTGAAGGAGGCTGTGACCCTGTGGGAAGCCCATGCTGGAGCAGGCTCCTGGCAGGACTTGTGGACACATGGAGAGAGGAGCCCAGGCTGGAGCAGGTTTTCTGGCAGGACTTGTGACCCCGTGGGGGACCCATGATGGAGCAGTCTGTTCCTGAAGGACTGCAGCCCGTGGAAGGGACCCATGCTGTGTTTGTGAAGAACTGTAGCCCATGGGAAGGACCCATGTTGGAGAAGTTCATGGAGGACTGTCTCCTGTGGGAGGGACCCCACTCTGGAGCAGGGAAAGAGTGTGAGGAGTCTTCCCCCTGAGGAGGAAGGAGCGGCAGAAACAATGTGTAATGAACTGTCTGTAACCCCCATTCCCCGTCCCCCTGTGCCACTCGGGGCGAGGAGGTAGAGAATAATTGGGAGTGAAGTTAAGCCCAGGAAGAAGGGAGGGGTGGAGGGAAGGTGTTTTAAGACTTGGTTTTATTTCTCATTACCCTACTCTGATTGGTTTGTTAATAAATTAAGCTAATTGCCCCAAGCTGAGTCTGTTTTGCCTGTCATGGTAACTGCTGAATGACCTCTCCCTGTCCTAATCTCGACCCATGAGCCTTTTTATATATTTTCTCTCCCCTGTCCATTTGAGGAGGGGGAGTGATACAGTGGCTTTGGTGGGCACCTGGCATCCAGCCAGGGTCAACCCACCACGCTTTCTCAGAATTCACCCAAGGAGAAACCAGTCATAACCAGATACGGAAATTTCAAATTTGCTTTATTTTTATTCAGATTTCAAGTCAGGAATTTTTTATTTTATGTTATTTATAAAACCAAGGGTAGCACCTGTCCTCCCTAAACTGTTTAAGCATGAAATTTATAATTTGATGTCCAAATATCCAGAACAAATATTTGCAAATATTCCAGTAAAAGATGCAGTTGTCATATCATTGCATTGCATTCAGCTCAGTGGAAACTATTTGTATTTTCTCTGCTGAAGAGTAATATTCTTCACACACTAAATCTGATATTAGGAATTTAGGAACATGAAGAATTTTGTCTTTTTTTAAATGGTTCATCCATATCTTTATCACAGTTTTTGTTCACATCTGTTACAAATCATTATAATCCCATTTTTCCTAACCTAAAGTAAGAAACACTGTCAATATCAAATGCATACTTTCATGAGTACTCAGTAGTTGAAAAACCTATGAAATATTCCAATACAGGCTAATATTTATTTCATTTGTTACTTTGGAAATTGAATACTCCTGGTATCCCTATACTGTCAGTTGGGATATCTCCCTGTATTACTGCATGGCACTAGTCCTAGACTGCTTGTTCACTTGTGTCTACTATTCCAAACAGTGATTCCTCTGCCAGACAAACCTGAGTATGGTCCAGGGAATACACCATTCTAGGGACCACTCCAGTTGTCTTTTGGGACGGGGCTTGGTGTAACTGGAAATACTAGAACATAGCTGTACACATATATCCCTTGGAAAAGCCATGCATATGTAGTTTGTCTTATTGAGAAGAGAGAATGCTTTGGTATTGAAGACTCAAGACTGATTTCAGAAGTGCTGCATGTCATATGTGTGTGCATATAATGAGTGCTATACATTCCAAGGGTCCCAAATATTAGGAAATATGATACATTTGTAACAACAAGAAGTAGCCTGAAATTCAGTTGTCAAAAATTCACCTATAACAAATCTTGTAATGGTTTATTTTAGTTGCACATAGTTTTCCAAAGGTTTTATAAACTAAAAAAGTAACTGAGATGCATGGTTTCTACCTCATAATATTTTGCTTTCTTTCTCAAAATATATATTTTGGTTACTTTATTTTCTATTCTGTCCTCATTCACACTGCTCTGAATATATGAGTAAGCATGCTCTAGATTTAGATCTAAAAGGGAGCAGAATTAACTGATGAGTATAGAAATACCATTGTCTTCCTACATGCATATTGAAATATACATATACATACCTGTCCCACTTGAGTTTACAGAGTGAGAGAAACCACAAGAAATATTTGGAGTAGGCAATATCAGTGCAGTGAAGGAAAAAATTAAAAACTTAATATCTAAGTGGCAATTTAACTGCACAAATAGGTATAGTTCAGAGACACACTATAAATGAATGCTTTGAAAGATCTACCATAAGCAACACAAATTTATTAAAACAGAGATTAAATGAAAAAAATCCCCTCTCCCAAAATCCAGGTCTCTCCTTTGTAGTAATTCAACAATAAAAGTGGTTATTCCTTGATTTCAACAGATCTCTAACCTCAAGATGCCAGTGCAGAACAAGGAGTCACTATTCTGAAATTCATATTTGTTTACAGCAGTAATAGAAATAACAGTTTGTGTAACAACCAAAACTTCTCTGAAGTTTATCTTTTGCTTTCTGCATTTTATGTGGGTCAGTCAGAAGAGGCTGTCATATTCTGGTATCTACCTATAAAGAGGTAGGCAAGAGGAAGTGTGAGAAAGATTTATTTTTTTTCCCTAAAGAAAAACAAGGTAAAACATGTTTTTTCTTCTCCTGGTCTTAATTACTCTTTCTTGATAGACAAATCTCTCTGTAATAGTAACCTCACTGAGGGTCTCTACTGTTCACTAAAGATAATACAGCTAATTATATTGCATAGTTTCTTACCTATTTTTTAATGAATGACATAACTTTGCTTTTTTCTTCCCTTTGAAATTATTTTCATGCCAAAAAATGACAGAGGAACTTGATTATCTGAAGTAAAGCCACTGATTAGTATAAGGGTATCTTTTAAAATGGTGTCCTGAGGGAACTTTAAATGTAGATTTTTATACTGAGTTTGATTTTGGTTCTAAGTACATTGAAACAATCACTGCATTTGCCTTCTTTGCAAGTGACACAAGAATGTTTCTATTCACAGCATTGAAGTCTAAATTATAGCATTATTTTTATAGGAAGAAACCCATTTCAGCATTGAGTAAATTAGAACTGCATAAATATAATTCTTCGACAAGCAAGAGAACAACAGCAAGAAGTACAGCAAAAAGCCCTCCAGGATGTGTGAAGGAAACAAGTGATAACTGTAGTACTGTAGTAGCATTGATACAGCGAGCATGAAAAAGGTAATACAAGAAATGGTCCAGGGTTTGCAATACATTCCCTTCACATGCAATACACTGTTTGTGTATTTGTGTATTCCTCCAGGAGGAAGCAGTTAATGATCTGCTGTACCACCTGGACACTCACAAGTCTATGGGGCCGGATGGGATCCACCCGAGAGTGCTGAGGGAGCTGGTGGATGAGCTTGCCAAGCCACTCTCCATCATTTATCAGCAGTCCTGGTTAACGGGGGAGGTCCCAGATGACTGGAGGCTTGCCAATGTGATGCTCGTCTACAGGAAGGGCTGGAAGGAGGATCTGGCGAACTACAGGCCAGTCAGCCTGACCTCGATACCGGCGAAGATTAGAGTGGTTCATCTTGAGTGCACTCACCAGGCATGTACAAGACAACCACAAGATCAGGCCCAGCCAGCGTGGGTTCATGAAAGGCAGGTCCTGCCTGACCAACCTGATCTCCTTCTATGACCAGGTGACCCTCCTAGTGGATGAGGGCAAGGCTGTGGATGTTGTCTACCTGGACTTTAGTAAGGCCTT
>WAAD01040455.1:319824-385802 GCA_013389945.1 Fregata magnificens | reverse complement strand
GAGAGGCATCGGGGAAGGCTCCGGCTGGATCCGGGCTTCCCCCGGCGAGGGGAGCCGCGCATCCCGCCGCGGGTGCGGGTGCGGGTGCCTGTGCCTCCGCGCCTCATCTGCCTCCCGCTCCCCCCGGGTGTGCGTGTGTGTGATTTTCCTGGGCTGGCTTTGGGCGGCTTCGCAGGAGGCGCTAATTAGAGTGTAACTGCCAGGTCATTGATTTCATGTTACCAGAGTTGTTGTTGTTGGGGTTTTTTTTTGTTGTTGGTTTTTTTTTGGGTTTTTTTGACATGAAATATCAGCCCAGACCAGAGGCGGTGGGAGCTGGGCTGAGGACGGTCTCCTGTGAGGTCTCCCAAACCCACAAAACCCAATTAACCTAGTACACGCACGCTGCTGGCTTGGGAGTTTCGACCTCCAGACCCGGGGATCTGTCTGTTTTCCCTTTGTTGCTTTGTTGTAAGTCTCCTCCTGAAGCCGAGATCTGAATGCAGGGAGCATTATCGATGACTTTTAAATAATAACAAAGTGGGAAAATAAAAATAATTAGCCCCGCCTCTTCTAGTTTCAATTACTCTAATTAAAAACCCGAAAGGCAATTCCTAGGCAATATCTAATAATAGAATTAGCAATCGGATCCATCATTTCACACGGGGATTTACTTGCAGGGGTACTGTGCGAGCTCTATTAATAATAATAAAAAATCCTGCTAACCCTCTTTTTAAAATTAATAACTCTGTAATTATAATAATTTTATGTGCCTTTTTATAAGAAGAGGTTAATGTTGCCACAGTCTGGGGATGGGAAGGATGAAGTGAAGCGAAATACTGCTGCTTAAACTGACACCTTCCTATTTTATTAGGAGACATTATTATTATCAGACATCTGCAGGTAGAGAATTAAAATTAAAATCGCTTTCAACAATTCAATACACTTTTTATCAGCCATCTATCTGAAAATCATGAACATTCATCATCGGAGGCATTCTCCCTGAAAACAAGAACCCATTCAAATTTTATACAAATTATCATATTTATCATAGTCTGAAACTCTGGAGTAACATCTCCACAAACTGTCTGCTAACTCCCCAGGGAACTGAATTCCACTCCGCAGTCGCTCAGAGCAATTCTCGCTCCCTCTCCTCTCTCCCGGCCCTTTCACACTCGCTGCTTCCCGCGACTCCGCAGCCCCCACAACAGAGGGAGCGGGGCGGGGGGGGGGGAGATGCGGCGGCAAACAACGTTAAAATAACACGCAGCAAGGCGAAATGCCATCCCCACCTCTTGCAAGGGAAATAAGTTTCGCCGGGTGCAGCGAGACTTTAAAGCCGAGCGGCTCTCCCTGCCGATTTTGGAAGCGTGGCATCGGTTTATCTGTGAGGTTGACGTCTTTACATGAGAACATTATTATTAGGAGCAGCGATAATAGTGATAACAATAATAATAATAGCGATCTCTGATTCCCCTCCATCTTTTTTTTTTTTTTTTTTTGAAAACGCTGGCGGTGTTTTGCCTTGCAGAATTCAACCGGCGCAGCGAAATGTATTGGCTGTTATTTATATGGGCACTTGGTGCCGGTGACAAATGACACGAATCGGTGCTTCCTGTTTGCGGGTTTGGATGAGACAAATCGCTTCCCACGCTTTGCTAATGACAAAAAGTTCATCAGCGCTGAATCAGGGGCTGGAGCCGCGCCGGCTCCACGCCTTTATTTATCCCCTTTTAAGATCGCGCTTCTCTCGGGGGGGGGGCCCGCCCGCCAGCCGCAGAGGGCTCTGCCCCCCCGCCGTGGGGCGGCCCGGCCCCCCGGTCCCCGGCTCCGCGGACCCCTCAGCACCGCGGAAAAAAGTAGTTCCAATACAATGTTTGTTAACTAGGTTATCTAGGCTGTAGAAGATTTTAATGTTGAATTTTATAGCTTTACCACGCTCTACCGTCCTTGTGAATATTGTAATATTGCATTTTTTACAAGTTACTCTTCTGTTAATGTTCCAGCTAGTAACTTTTATAATCCTCCTCAATGAAATTTTTTTGTATTCTTCCACACCGTTAACCTCAATGGTGGCACCTCAGCCCCTGGCAGGAGGCAAAGATGAAATGAATTCCTCTTTAATCAGAAATAATAATAATAAAAACACACACAAGGCTCCCTCTGCCTTTTATTTCAGCTTCACTTTTTGGGGAGGGGGCTACACCTCCGGAGTCTCCAGCCCCCTGCCCCATGCTGCACCCCTGGGGCACGCCTCTGGCAGAGCCGGAGGTGGGCCGGGGATGGTGCTTGCTCACTCCACGGGGGATGGGGGGCATGGCCTGCCCAGCCCTGGTCCCTCTGCCCCCCCAGCCTTTGCTGCTGCTTTCTGCTGACAGCCTGGAAGCTGGCTGTGCTGCAGGCATGAGCTGGCAGCCTTCTCAGAGCTGCCCACCAGAAGGGAAAGTTAGGCACTTATTTTTCTTCTTCTTCTCTAATTCTGTCTGTGGGTTGATTGAGATGCTCCACAGAGCAGCACCCTTAGAGCAAGTCCTGCCGGAGTCATTCAGCCAAGCTCGGCTCACTGTCTGGTTTCTGTTGACCTCAGCAGGGCTGCAGGTGCCCAAGTCCTAGCTGTTTGTTTTGCTGGGTGGTCTGAGATGGATCTCAAAGAGGTACATAGGCAGGAGATGCACTCAGGTGGACTTTTAATAAAATATATCCCTGTAGATGTAAATAAGGCTGGAAATCCACCCCCCCCAAACTCTGCAACCTCTAGATGCCCTTACAAATGAATTAGACTTGCAAGCACAAATGATCAACACCCAGCAGCAAAAGGAATCACACAGCAGTAATGAACTGAGTGCCCTTTAGCCCAGGGAGTGTGTTTTGAACATGGATTGGATGTTGTTATTTCCCTTGGTCGTTGTTAGCATTTAAGAACTTTGTTCTCAGCTCAGCCTGAGTGTTGCGTGAATGAAATATTGGAGGGGTTTGTGTATTTGTTGCAGGGCATGGGCGAGGGCTGCCTCAACCTTATCTACCAGCTACCTCCCAGCAGCTGCCCGGACAGCTCTTGAGATATTATTCCCGAGATTATCCTAACAGCAATTTCTCTCAGTCCCAGCTCCTGGAGTCAAGTGATTATATGCAACTCTCAGCTTTCGTATATTAAAAAAAGTGTCTTTTTGGCCTGATATAGTCACAAGGAAAAGCTTAGCTCAAACCTCAGCCATCAAATGAGAAGGATATAAAGTTTATTGTTAGTTTGCTCATATCTCAAACTGTAACTGATTCATGATTGATACAATGTTTGGGGGTGACAATGGGATTCCTTTATATTTTATGAATCAAAACAGCTTCCTTCTTTAAAAACACACAATGAGCTTTCTGGTCATTTCAGAGTATAAAGATAATTTTCCTCCCTTAGAAGTCTACAACTGGGCAACCACATTAATTCATATGGTCCAGGGTTAAAGAATAACCTGAAACCAAAACACACACACACAAAGCAACTATTTTTTTTATTTTTCAGTTATACTATTTAAAACAAGTATTATATTATAACTTCATTGGTATTGCTGCTTTTCTTTTTTTTTTTCTTTTTTTTTTTAAGGTGAACACGTCCAATAGGTGCAAGTTTCTGTAAAAAAAGTGAAATGGTGCAGGGGGTTTAGATTATTTTAATAGAAATGTTATTATTTAACTAGTTAATACTCTGGTGTCACCTTGTAAGGCAAAGATGTAATATAAACTGGTCTTTGCTCTAAAATCTTGATTTAGGAAAGAATTATTATTCTTCAAAGCACCTATCTGAGAACCTCATGGGATGCTTTTCAGAAATGCTTTTTGGAGTTAGTACAGAGCAGATAAGCACGAAAAACGGGTAATGGTATTTCCATGTTACTGGTGAGGAGCAAAGGCAAAAGTAGATGGAAGACACAAAGAAAAACAGCAGCAGAGCTGGGAACCAGGTCATTGCTAATTTAGTGAAGGACTATTAAACAAAATGGCTAAGCTCTCCCCTTGGGCCTGGACGATATCAAGAGCGGGTTTGATCTTCTTGTCCAGAGACCAGTGGGTTGCACCAGGCTTCCTGAATCCCACCCAGACTCTTCTTCAGCTCCTCTTTGCAGAAGTGCTCCGGTGGTCTCTGGGTACTCTTTCTCAGGATTTCTCTAGCGCAGCATGGGCTACACCGCACTCTGTTCTGAGCAGGGCTTGGATGTTATGCTGGTCACATCCTTTTTGGACAAATCTACCTTCTTCTGAGGAAAGGGCCCCAAATGCCCCAATAGGCCTTAATAGCCTGGACCAGCCTCACCTGGAGCCTCCACATGCCCCGCACCCTCTGGCATATGGGCTGGCGCCCAGGAGCTCCATTTAAGCTTAGACCTGGGCCTTGCTTTGGCTATGCTGTAGGTGCACCTCTCCCCTTGGCCCTTTGGATGGGCTTTGGGCTTGTATTGTAGGTAGATTTTCTCCTGGATGCCCCCTTTGTACATATGTTGCAGTGTGTCTCCAGTCACATCTTTTAGGCATGACTTTTGCATGGTCTCTGGACCCATATTACAGTGTTTTCTTCAGTCTGCTCTGACCCTGTCTCCTTTTGCTCCTGACTGGACTCCCCTGGATGGACCCTGGAGCTGGCTCATTGCTTGCTTTACTTGGGTCTGTTGATGGAGCCTGCTGCTGACTCCCGGCTCTGCCTGCTGTGCTCAGGCGCTGTGCGATGCTGCCCCACCACTGCGTGCCTGTGCTGGGGCTGCCCTCGCCCTGTGGCTTGTCCTCCCTGAGGGAGCAGCTGGCCCTCATTGCTCCCCAGCAGATGCTTCCGCTTCTCCCGCAGAGCTGCTGCAGTGCTTTGCACTTCCCGTTCAGGTTTCCACTTGTTCTTGAGAGGTGATCTTGCAAACAAAGGTCTGAAGGCACTGTTGAGGTATTATTTGGGGTTCTTGCTGCTCTTTATTCATGCCTTGGCTGCAGTCAAGAAGTCAAAGGATTAGCCAAAAGCTCATACTGCTCAGGGTTTGCTCACCATCAGAGCTCAATAAATACTTGCAAGGTAAGAGTTTAATGTTTTGTGAGGTGGTGGTGGGGGCATCTGTCCCTCTTAACTTCTGCTGTCTGTGAAATCAATATTTCAAAACCATTTTCTAGGGTCAGTGAAGGCTTCTAGGTCAGACAAAACCTGATGGAGAGATTAAGAACAGTTCCTTTCACCTGCTCCTTCCCTCTTCAGCTAGTATGCTTTTTTTTTTTAGTCAAAACCTTTGAAGTCTCTGTTTATTCCTTATAGAGGCCTTAAACTTCTTTTTACTCTCTCCTCTGCCATTTAACATATATGTTAGGATTTCTTAGTGCCAGTACCCCTTATTCCTGCAGCCTGGGAGAATACTCTGAGAATGCATTGCTAGATGCTTTTCTTGTACAACCACACTTGCTCTCTTATAAGGCCTTACGCCCACAACCCTGTATGAAAATTTGCGTGCCTTGACTCTAAATTTAGTGCTCTTTTAGCCTGGGACAGTAGCCCCCACGTGTTTGCTATTGGTGTGCAATGCAAAGTTAACTTGAATTCCTTCATTTTTACAACTGAACTACAGTTTTTCAACTTAATTGTTTTCTTTTTCCCCAAACCCACTGCTTCTGTTATGCAAACGTTCACACTCAGTTTGAAGCTAGCCCATGACTGCTGAAGCGATCTGCCAAAGTGTGTTCTGTGCAAGTGCCAGCAGTTTTGGACGTAGTGTCTCACACTTCTCAGGGACAGGGTTAGGGAGAGGAGAAGAAAAGATGTAATTCTGAAGCAAATACATTCATATGCATAGTTTTTCCACTACTAGCAGATCACTGACTTCTGAAGAAAATTTATTTTCAAAAAAGGGATGAAAAATTCCCATTGGAAAGACTAGAACTGATGAACGCTAGTTGCAGAAAGCTTTGGAGAGAGAAAATATACTTCTAAGCAGGTGAAAATTCAAATTCATATCAGTGATTGTGTTGGCGATGTAAACGTGTGTCAGAGACCGTTATGTCCTCTGGACATGCCTGGTCTGGCTTTAAACTCGCTAACTTGGGTATTGTTCGTAGTCCATAATTAGTCCAAGCTGGACCCTGTGCTTAATACCTGCTTCACTTCTTGGGAAGGTTTCACAGCTCGTGCTGAGCTTCACATTGTCACGGCTGCGCCGCTGCTGGTTTCGATGCTTGCACAGGTCTGTCTGCACCGCGCCGTTGCTCTCTGCGGAGGCTGGTGAGAACCAGGTGCCCGCTGGTAAGTCCAGAGAGGAAAGCTGGGTGTGTTTGCCAGAAAGCTGGTGGCACAGCTGTGTGTGGCCAGGAAAGCGAGCGCAGGGTGCGAAAGGGGAGACAGTGCGAGCAGGCACTGCTTATCCAGGCAAAACAGGCCCTACTGCTGTAATCGGCTGTGGTGCTGCATGGGGCATAGAGGATTTCAGATGTTGGCTATAAACTCTTTAAAGTCAGGATCACTCTCTACAGCTCCTGACACTGTGGGCTCCTGATCCCTCGCCTGGGACCCGGTAATGCTGCAGTACAAGCAGCAGTGGTGGCGCTGGAGCTGACTGTATGCTGGGCACAGGGAACAGGGCAGAATTTTTTGCTCTCTTAAACTGGTTTGTGGGGAATCTTTAATGTTAATGAGGGTAACAAATATCTGCAGTTTAAAACTGCTCCATGTTTCTGCCACAATAATGAACTGTGAAGAGACAAAGAATTTGATCTTTAGTAAAGAGCAACTCTTTCCCTTCTTACAGAATTGTCAGCAATTCATTTCTTAGTGAGGCTGCTTCACACACACATACATGAACGTGACTTAAGAGTATTTATTTCTGTAGGTTTGCAGTGTATTTGCACTCTTTTGCAGGCATGTCCAAATATGCATATTGTATGCATATGTCTTGTATGTGAGTAAGTAAATATTAATTTATGTCTTAGCATGTCTAAAGGGTATGGGATTTGCATATGGTATCTGTGCTGAGGTGTGTGTGAATGCTTGGATGGTGAATGTATATGAGAAGGAATGTACCACTTTAAGTGAAGGCATCTTCAAACATGTACATACCTTTATATTGACATGATTGTACCTGAGAGGGAGGTGGGAAAGTGTGTTTCTTATATATATAGGCACACCTGTGTATCCCCGAGCATTTGGTGGATGCCCATATGCAGGCAGCCTGGGGACTCTTGTACATGAACACGTGTGGGTGTCTGAGTCATGAGTGTGAATGTGTGGGGGCACGTGTGAATGCGTGAGTCTGCACATGGTTGAACATGTGTGTGCGGGTAAGGGAGTGTGAGTGAGCTGCACATCTACTCCTGTTGAGTACACGCATAAAACTGCAGTATTGGGAGGACCTTGGCTGGCAGTCTGGCAGTACCGGGCATGTTTGCAGAAGATGAAGCAGAATAAACAACATGAAAGTTATTTTTGTCTATCAGCTGAAGCATTATAGAGACATCAACAAGCTCTTGTCTCATGCCAGCTTAATTCCTAGTTAATCAGCAGTCTGCTTGGGCAAAGGAAGGAACTCACATCAGGGGCTGATGATGAGCCAAACTTCTCAATACTGATTCGGGAGCCTGCAAGGAGCCCTCAGTATTGCTCTGCCTGCATTTGGCTACATTGCTACCCACTGCTCAATGCTCTGGGAGAGCTGAATGCTTCATCAGCTGTGTCCTGGTGGGAACCGCTCCTGCACAAGGAATATGGGTTGGCCCTTTGGCTATCCCTCCCCAGCTGGTCAGCAGAGGCTTATTCTTCACTGTGTGTGATCAGATGCCCTATCCAGGGAAGTTTCAAGTGACTTAAATAATTCCAAGGCTTCCATCCTCTCTCTCTGGGCACTTCCACATAACCTGCAAGTTGACTTACTTCACTCCTGTTACATCTAGTGAGACCTTCCTCTCCCTCTGGTGCCCTGTAGAGGTGCTGCTGCTTCCTTTCCTCATTCATGAACTAGCCCCCGCTTTGCTCATGGGACTTGTATATTGCAGCTGAGGGCCAGCTCACTACCTTTTCTAACCTGACTTTCCCATCTGCTTGCTGAAAAGCTACCGTCCTCCTTGTTTTTCTTCTGGCTGGTTTCTCTGATGCCACCAGAGCAGTGTGGGAGGGTACCTGCCTGCTCTGTGACTGGCATGTGTTTATCACAGACCTACAGCCAAACTAATTAAAGTGCTGATTGCACAGATCCTGGCAACCAACCTGATAGTCACTTTCTGGGAGCACTGGCATGGTGTCCTGTTGTACAAATGTCCACTGAGAGTAACAGGAAACAGCAAATTCTCATCTGTGGCTGCTTGGGATTCAACCAAGCAAGTTGCCATGGGGTGAAATGAGCTTGGGAATGCCTTGAGTGTTGGCTATTTTGGGCAGTTTCTGTGCATGCCCTTGTCCTCCAGCACTCCATACCGAGGGCAAAGTCATCAAAGGCAAAGATCTCCCATTTCTCCATGCCCCCCCCCCCCAAAAAAAAAAAAAAAAAAAAAAAAGACTAGGGCTAAGCTACCATGAATTTCCTAGGTATTAGAAAGCACCCAGGGGCAGTTATCGTATAGCTAGTGTTCATGGCCTGTCTGCTTTCATATTGGGATTTTATCACGATTAAGTATAGTGTGATTCAACCATCAAGCACTCATGTAACTCCCAGCACATGAGCTTGCCTTCAGCTTTGCTGGGCAGATTGATCCCTTATCCTTTTGGATGCTGAGCAGGCTGAGGTTTGTTTCATTCTTGAAAAGGAAGTGCTCAACAAATCATGGGTGCCGTGGCCATAGCTGTGGTAGAAGACCTTATGCGTATTAGACCATAGGCATAAAAGGAGTGGCGAGTCTTTGCTTGGCCCTGTCTTAGCTGCTGAGCTGACAAATGAGAGAATTTGGTATGATCCACTATAGTGTTTGATATGCTTTGCTCTATATCATTAATAAATCTGTGAATTGGCCTGACATCAAATTCAGTTATTCCCTCCCCTGTGCCGGTCATTATCGTGTTACCTTACCTTTGTTGTATGGGCCATCAGCCAGGTTTCAGTACACGTGATGGTGCTCTGTGCAAGCCCATCTGGTGTTGCTTTCCTACTAGGGTTTTGCCAGGCCTTTTTCTCAAGGCTACTACAGTACTGCTGGACTTCCCACCATGCCCTCCCCTACTGATACAAGTTAATTTCTGTTCCAGACCTTTCCCAACTCCCCCAGCGGACTTTCTGCCAATGGAGTTTATCATTGTTACTGCTGTGAGCCCAGGTAGCTCAGGAGAGGCCAGCATAGCTGTGTGCAAGGTGCTGTACAAACACACAGAGCACATACATCTAAAGACATGGGGGTGGGAGGTGGTGAGGTAGGTGGAGGGGAAAGGTTGAGAGGAGCAAAAAAGGCACTGAGAAGGGAAGTGGCTTGTATTGCTTTTCCTAGTACACTCTGATTAAGACTTTCTCATCTCCATTTGCTAGATGGCCAGGTTAAATACTTCCAAATATTTTCCTACCTTGCTTTTTTCAACCAAGAGCTCCGGGGGCAAAGACTCCATTGCTATCTGAAGCTCTTAAGCAATATGTTGCTCACTCTAGGATCTTCCCATGTAACCTCAGTTGCTTTGGCCTGGGAAAAATGGAAGGCAGATCCTGAGAATACTTTTGATGGGAAGCACCTGGCCAAAGCCTGACAACAGGGGAACAGCTGAGGCTGGCAGGAGGAATGGAAGAAGCTGTCTGGAAATGGGCTCCTATTCTCTTCAACAGCGTGGTCTCCCTGCTGGGTCGCTGGCCTAGGGCAGGTATTCCTCCCCAGCGGAGGCAGACTAGCCAAGTTGTTTCCATGGCAGTCATCTGGGCTGCATGTCCATGCTATATCGTAATGTCTCCATCTCCCCTTGCAGCTCATAGTGCAGACTGCTCTGTGGTGTTATCGGGCAGCGTGCTAAGAGGTGGCTGCATTATTCTACATGATCTTTTAGTGTGCCAGAGGGGAGGGTATAGATACACAGTGGCCTGCACTGAAATACTCCAGTTACCTCCCAGGATCAAACGGGACATGCCATATGCTTTCTGGTTAAGCTTGGGGAAAACCAGTGATGAAACCTCAGCAGTGTGTCTGGTGTCAAATACTGACTTTCTAAAGTTTGTTATTATTATTTTGCTTTCAGCTCTCCTCCTGCATCATCGTCTGTCCCCCTAAGCATAGTGCCTTTTTGTTCTGCAGCACTTACTCCCACTCCTCCTTTTTGTTCTGCCTGCCCAACCTCAGCTCTTGCCCACACCCCGGCAAAACGTACAGCAAAGCTGTAGAAGGGAGATGGGAAGGACTGAGCAGGCATAATCGGATCTGTTTCCTAAAAACTCCTCACTGATCTCCTCATTAGTTCCACAGTGGTGAATGTTTTATCGTCAGTGGTGAGCAAGGGCATATCCCATCCCTGTTCTGTCCTGCCTGAGGTCTCCAATAGCCGTGACATGCAGAGAGGAGTGCCGCAGGGAAAAACATTGCTCTGGCTCTGGCACCCAGCAGACTGTGGCTGTAGCTGCTGGAGAAGGAGTTGAGATTGATGTGAAGGATAGCTGCATTTCTGCCTCCCTATCCTCTTACCAGGACTTGGCAAATGCTGCATGTATTGTGGTTTACTCATCTCTTCTTAAACCCGTCACCTTCATTATAAACAACCCAGGAAGATGTTCTTCACCCAGAAGTGGGTGGGGAAGGCAGAAGAGACTTCTCTTGATCAGAGTGGCAGGTGGAAAATGCCCTGGTATGTCTGTTTTGGTCCTGTCCATCTTTGTGTCAGATTGAAGGGAACGTGTAAACACACTCCAGCTTCTCTGATTGCATCTGAGTGACTCTGGGCTCTGCTCTGGGGCCTTGTTTACTGTTTGGGAAGTGGTCTTTCCAGTTCTCACTCCCTCCTTGCTGCATCCGGATATGGTCCAGGACTCGCTTCCCCCCATCAGCCCTAACAGTGATTAATAAGGGCACACATGTCCTGGGTTTTGCACCCATTTTTCTTAAAGACTTGCCTGCCAGTGGTGAGGAGACTGAGATTATAAACCACCACTGGCATGTGAAGGGCTGGGGGGCAGCAAGTCTTGGAGAGGCTGTGATGCAGTTCCAAGCATGGAGAGAGCACAGGGCAGCTTACACAGACAAATTCTGCTGTCAGCTGTAGGTTTCCTGCAGCTGAAGTGAAACACTGGGATCTATGGTTCATTGTTATTCACACTGATACTTTCTCAGAGGTGACAATCCCAACAGTAGCTGTTGTGGTACTTCTGGCAAGAGCCAGAATTTCTTCACTGTCTCAAGGATCAAGAAAAGCAAGTGAGCATCCTGGAAGATTTTCCATTGGACTTGAGACTTTTTGCCTCTCATATGGTTTCTGTGAGACGTAACCTGCCTGATGTGAATCCAAGCGGCTAAGTGGATATTCTTTTGCTTGCCTTTCTCAAATGGTCCAGGCAAGTCTTCCCTTGTAATCAATGAGAGTCTGACCTAAGTACAAAGCTCAAGGCCAGCCTCACTGTAAAAAAATCAGACAGTGGCAGGGAGGTTTCTTGGGATTGTTGCTATTGCCTGCCTGCAGTAATGTCCTGTTGCCTGAGCTCTTTCCACCCAGCTCCGTAATAAAAGCCATGTCTGGAAGACAAGTGTGTTTTGCAGTCAATCCTTTCTTCCCTGCCCCATCTCACAGGGGTGTAAATGCCAGCACTGTCCTCCCGCTGCCATCTTTAGTGACTTCTTTAAACACTTCAGTCATTTGGTCACATATTCAATATTTAGGCCTAAACCAAACCTAGGATAGGCACATTCAGGAGGTTTGGATTCTATTTGTGGCTTAGTTCAGTGTCGTAGGAGATATCAGCTGAATTTACTCTGTGTTAGTTCCCTGTCTTTAAGACAGCAATAACGGACCCAAAGATGTTGTGAAGGGACCTCCAAAAAGGTCTTGGTGCTGAAATAGCAGAACAATGAAATCCACACAATTAATTCAGGAAAAATTATTGTAATGCTGCTAATCAAACACAGCCTTCTCCTGAAGCAAGAGGGCCCAGCACTACGGGACATTGAACTAGAAGCTTCAATCTTTGTAGTCCCACAACCAAACTAGAACAAAAGTCTTATTGCAGTCCCAAATATAGGCTGGAGAACCATCTCAATCCAAATGACTATAACCAAGTTCGGTTGGACTTTATAGGGCTCTCACAGCTGCTGAGTCTTAAATTTCTATTTACTGTAAGGATGGGCTGTCCATTATAATTCAAGTGAAGTTTTAGGTTGAGGGAGCCAAAATCAATGTGTTCTGCAGGGTCATCATCCTTAGAGAGATGCCTGCTCTCACCAGGGCTGATGCCTCTGTTCTCTCTTGCTACGGGGATGACAGTTGTGGCTGTTGCTTGTTTTTGGGTCAGAGTATAAAGATTGAACAGTCCTATTTTTCACCTGAATCTGCTGGGTCTTTATAGTAAGGAAGAGATCTGGTGCCTCTGGACTTCTGTGTCCTACATTCTACTTTACTGTAGAGATGGGTGACTTGGCTCTCAAGCCTGGAGTTTGGGCTAGGGTTAAGGCCAAGGCTTGGGAATCATGGGCACTAAAGTCCAATGCTTTCTGACAGCAGAAGCTCAGAGTAATGTGAGAGGGAGTAAATCATTTTCTTGAGAGAATGCTGAGTTGTTCTAATGCCATGTTACAATGATATTGAGGGTTACAGCTAATTGGAACAGTGTCTGTGAAAGTAACCGTGCCCTGAGAAATCTGAAATGAAAGAACACATTTCAAATCAGGCACTTTAGCCCTTTCTTATGGAAACTTTTTATTATTACTGCATTCAAAGGAAAAAGAGAAAGAAAAGCAGATTCAGGACCTGTTTTTTAGTGGTCTGAAGTACTGTGGAAATTCCCAAGTTCTGTGTTTCAACCTGTTGCACTCTGAGAGGGCCTGGGGCCCTGGCACAGGGAGAGGAGCGCAGCCCCTTCCCATCAGCAGTTGGTCTTCACTCCTGCCTTCCTCCTCCTCCTCGCCCGACATGCATGTGCTTTCAGCTGAGACACCCAGCAGTGGGATGCCGCTCCAAAATGTCTTGATGAACCAGAGCTCCCTGGTGCCGCCCCAGGTCCTGTGGGGACTTGGCTGAAAGGCAGCGTTTTCAAGGACAGCCAGTGCTCAGCCTTTTGATGAATTCAACTCCAGCTGCTGTGGGGTAAGCTCAGTCTCCAGTGCAGGGTGCAAGGAGACAGGCAGGGAAGGAGGGAAGGATTGCTGTTTCTCTCTGTGACTGCAGCAGCCTGCACATACTGTGCAGATGGAGAGATGGAGGAAAAAAGAGACAGAGGCAGAAAGTGGAGAGGATACCAGTTAGTAACCTCTGAAACTGGGGTTAACCACATTGCTTCTAGCGATCGCTGCATCCTGCTTAGAGCCAGACTTGTGTGAATCTGGTGTGCTGGTGATAGCAGCCAGAATGCACCAGCTCACAAACAAACAAGCAGGGAGAGGAATAAAGGAAGGCAGGAAGACAGGTGCCCCTTGGGCAAACACTTGTTAAATTGACAAACTTGTAGAAAATGATTAAGGCTCTAGCTGTTCCTGGTCCAGAGGGGCCCTGAGCTGCTGCCTCGAGCTAAGATACAAAGGTAGTTCCTTGGGAGCCTACAGCGGACAGGGCACAGAGGGAGGTGAAACAATTACTGCCTGTCTCTGCGGTGCCGCCTCTTGTCAACTGTTATTTATGTTTCCCCAAATGTTGCAGTCTTCTTACAGAGAAAGCAGGCCCTGCCAATGTATGGCAAAATAATTGCAGCCACCTTTCTCCCTCNTCTTGCTCACTCTCTCCCTCTTGGATTTACCTTGGACTTCTTCGATAAATAATTGCCATGTAACCTCTTCTGGGAATGCGGATCATTCAGAGGCTGGTAGGGATGAGCGTTCTCTTGTGCTTTGGACCCTGCTGTGACCCCTGCTGGAAGCCACCCTAAGACAAGAGACCCATGCCACTACGGCAGCTCTTGCTGAAGGCATTTTGTGCCATGCTTTGTCTTTTCTCTATAAGCTTGCAATTGAGGCACTGTAAACGTTCTTCCCTGTCCTTTGCAGCTGAAATATACTCCCAGGAACTAAGTTAGATGCCATATGCATGGGGATTTGGCTGTACTGTCCTCACTGGGGGGTTAAGGAGAAAGGAAAAGTGGTTACAAACCTACTTTCCTACTTTCTTGAGGGATTGCCCATGCTCCTACATCTGATGTCTGTTGCCCCTGCACTTGATTTTCTTTGGAGGTCTCAATTTGGGCAGCAAAGAGGACCTCAGACTGGGACAGCTTGTGCCAATAAACAACCTGAAGCAGGCACGACTAGTCCAGGGCTGAATCTGTCATTGGTTAGTACAAAAGTGTGGTGCAGGATTAAAGTTGCAGTGAGCTTTCCTGGAGATTAGCAGGGACCTAGTGTCTTCCAGCAGCCCCTGGGGTTTGCTTAACAGAGGAGTCTGTGCTCTTCTCTGTCAGTAGTACCACACAGCCCAGACAACAAGGTAAACGGAAACAGGCAGAGACCTTTGCCATCTCTTTTGGCCTCTCTGAGAGCAGGGATGCTTTCAAGGAAGGCCATCAGCACTTGGACATGGTTTCAAACTTTGGGTTTCCCCTCACCTACTGTTCTGTTCACCGTCCCCCCCTTCCCTTCATTCCAGATATGCACAGAGCCTGTCAGGAAAGGGTTAAGCACTGCTTACCCCAGCCAGCTTTGCGTATTTAAAGTGAGTAAAGGTTTAATTACCAAATGATGACAGTGTCATATGGTTTTGGTGATGGCGCGTGGCATTCGATGAATGCAGAAGAGGGGAGGATGTGAGAAAGACACTGAGTGGCAGTGGGGAAGCGAGGAAGCTAAAAATGCCAAAGACAGTAAAACATCTGTAATTTGCAATTCGCTAGTGTTCGCTGATTGCTCATGGATTAAAGATTAAAATCTATTCTCTGGCAGATGGGGGAGAGAGAGAGAGGAAATTCTTACGAGCATGTTTTGCATCTGCATTTCATTCTGCTTCTCTTTACAATAATCACGGATGAGGAAATAAACCCAGATCTGGGCTGGCAGGAGGCGGGGAAAGCGCACAATATAGGCAGGACTCAGCGTGCTTCTCCTGCTCGGGAAATGCCAAGCAGAGAGGGGAAGAAGCCGACATCAGGATCGCTCTTCTCAGTGCCTGGGACTCTGTTTTGGCTGCACGAGGATGAATGTTCCCATGAGGCTCGGAAGTGCCAAGAGCCAGAGCAAAGTCTTTCTTCTGGTCACCCCAATTCTGCATTGGGGGGTTTCTTTGATGGGAAGGGGACGTTAGCCATCTGTCCTGTCTCAAGGGATGACTGAGTCTGGCTACGGTGTCCATGACATGATGTTAACGCTTGCAGGCAAACAATACAAGTAGAAATAATGTTTGCAAGTATAAATCATTTTTATAACTTCAGCTAATCAGAATCTGTCCCTTTTATGGGCATGATGAGCTCTCTCTCTCCTTCTCTCTCTCTTTCTCCCTGTCTCATTCTGACTCTCACACAGGGTTTCTCAAGTGTGCAGGACATTAAAAGAAAAAAGGATAATAAAACTGCAAATGCAGGGCCTGCTTCTGAGAGGAGCTGGATACTCATGACTCTGGTTGGCTTCACTGGAGCCAGCTTTCGTGGTGAAGCCCACAATCTGAAAGGTACAAGGCAACCTTAGGACCTGCACGCCGTGGCAGCCTCGCAGAGGTTAGGGAGCTCTCCCCCTGCAGTGGAACAGACCCAGTGATCTCCTGCCTGTGAAGTGCTACTGGCAGACCTGCCTGGTCTGCAGAAATTCTGTTCTCTGGAAGGAATAAGGCTCGCGTCAAGTGATCAGGATAGCGGAAAGGGACTCACAGCTCCTGGGCCCTGCTCCTGGCCCTGGCACAGTTCTTTGGGTAGTTCCGGTTGCCAGGAAAGTCAACTTCTCCCTGCTGCAGTATAAGCCAGTACCGGTGAGGAACTGTAACTCATTTCTGCTCCAGCTGCCTCCCGCTTCACACAATGCTGGCTTAGCTCCACCCACACTACAGGTTTTTTTCTGTAGGAGTAAAATTTTGTTGTGTGTCTTTGGAGATGTTGCACAAAGGTGAAGATGGTACAACCTAGCAATGAGAACAATCATTCCACAAACAGCATGCATTGCCATAACATTTATTATACAAGTGTACCTATATGTAAATTCATTCTCATACGCTCACCTCCATCTTCGTGCACATATAGAGACACCCCGAAATCCCAGTCCTCATCCAACAAACCATGCACTCCTGCCATTCAGATATTATCATCATTTTGGGTGCATGGAAGTGAGAAGATGATCATGCCAAATGGAACCTAGACTGGACTGGGCACAGTTCAAATGGATATTTACTGTGAAAGTGGGAAAGGGAACTGGTCTAAATGTCATTGGGGTCCCCCACATCACATCCCTATTCCATTTTCATGTCCCTGCCATAGCTGTGACCTAGCTCCAAGTCCCCCATGCTGTGTTGCTGCCTTGGCTTCATATCCCACTGAAATAGTATCCCACTGAATGTCAACCCACAGCAACCAGATTGTTTCATAGCCAGTGCCTAGATTTTTGTAAGGTGTGAAGGCACACCTTGATGGGGGGGGAAGCTATAGGTAGGGCCCTGAGGGCTATTTGTGCACTTAATTGGCCTGACAAGCCTCACCTGAGACCCACAGCCGGACACTCTCTGCCCATTGGTCTGGGAGTTTTCATTTCATCTGAGGCCTGGCCTTTTACTTCTTGCTTAACCTATGTTTTAGGCACACCCATCTTCAGCTCTGTCTTGTGGAAGGATTTCAGACCACAGATCTAACTTTGTCTTCAGTCCTGTTGATAGTACCATCTCATGCTGTTCCTGACTGGGCTCCCTGGAAGGACCCTGAACCTAATTCAACACCTTGTCTCATCCAGGGATGCTGATGGACCCTGTTGTGGCAGTCCTGTTTAGATACTGTGAAACTGCACTCTGGCTGGTGAGTGTTGCCTCTACTGTGGTTGCCTTTGGTTCTTGGCTTATACTCTGTCATGGAGCAGCCCTGCTCTTCCTGCTCCTTAATGCTTTTCAACCTACTCTGACTGGAGTGCTGGGCTTGCTCTTTCTGCCAGTTGTAACTAACTATGACTCTTTTATTTAAACTATCCTTTTCCTGGTTAGTCAAATAAGAGATCCCCCTAGCCCTAGTCATCGCTGGTCTCCTGACAATACCCACTTTCCTTTTGCCAGGTGTTTTCAGCCCTGCTCCAACTGCCATCCTGCGCTTTCTCCTTCTCTTACCATTAGTCTGGACCCAAACTCCAACCCTAAACTTTCAGGTTCAAAGTGGCCAGGTCTGACTGGGCAGTGACTGTGGGACTCTGTCTACAGCTTTGCAGAAATCTTAGAGTTACAGTTGGATTCTGTTGGTGTTTAGGGATGGGAGAAAGGTGAAGCATAGGGCAGTACTGCTGTGGGACTGTTAATGGGCTATCAAATATAAGCTGGAGCTACCAGGAAAACTTAGCTGAGAGATGTGTTTTGCCTGAGCGGTGCCTGGTACAGCTTGACTACAGCTTAAGAGAAAACTTAGGGCTCAGCTTAGAGTTGAGAGAAGAAAAAAGGTGAGATGTAGTAGGATGGTGCTGGAAAGATTCGGCTGAGGGAAAGTGGATAGTGCCAAGATATGTAATCTGCTAGAATTTTTTTTGTCTGGGGAACAACTGGTAAGTGTTGGGGTGTTGTTTAAATCTTTACCAAAAAAAATCAGTTTTATATTTACATTTGATAAATGGGAAGGAAGGTGTCAGAGGGAGAACAGAATGTGCACAGGAGGAGAAAAAACCCAGTATGTGTGGGCAAAAATAGGAACCAGCATTTGATTAAGAAGAGGAAAGTGATCTCTTTGAATTGGGTCGCTGCTGTTGGACCATTGGGAAAGCGGTGTCTCTGTTTGCAAGTGATCTGTTTCACCAAGCGAAAAAGATGAGGCAGAGCAGAAGAAAAGCTGAAGAAAGATCAATGGGACGAGGGGGACAGCATGGCAGATTTAATTAATTACTGCATATTAAAATGTTTGTTTACAGTAACAAACAGCTACAAGAGGTCTGATGTTAATTAATTTACAGCATTTTTCACCAGTCCCTTTGCCGTTGCTGGCAGTCAAGGAGGTAACACTGTGGCAGGTAGGATAATGTCTCTTTGGATTTACAGCAGCATCTCGGAGGTGAGCTGGGAAGGTAGTGCAGTTCTGACTGGCTGCCTCTGCACGGCACAGGATTCGGGGGATCTTGTCCAGCCGGTAAAAGGGACATTGTTTGCCAGCCTGGGCAAATAGTGCTCCAGCATAGCTTGGGAGCTGGGCAGTGTAAGGGTGGGTACTTGGAGGAGAAAGCCAGGCTTTTTGGGATGGGGTTTTGGTGTCATCTTGGTTATGCTGCAGGGGCAGGTATGCTGTGAGGTTGCAGCTAATTTAATTGTTGTGGTCCTGCAGCTCCAAAGAAATCTGGGCTGCCTCTGTGGCATTCAGGACTCTGTAATATGATCATTCTAGGGTTGGCATGCAGAGGATCACTGTCTCCTCCATGTGTGAAAGATTCTGGAGTGGCATGTGTCCTGCCCCAAAGGTGGATGTGGTCAGTCTCTATGGGCATTTAGCAATTTTGTTCTAAGCTGGGATCATTTAGGTATTGATGAGTTGATACCAGGGGAGAGCAAACCTGGAACAGAGTTAGTTCAGGCCCCAGGGAAATCTACATGTGTGTTCCTCGAGCCCAGCTGTATTGGATCTGGCTGAGATGGCATTAATTTTCCCCACAGCAGCCCTCATAGTGCTGTGCTTTGTATTGGTAGCTAGAAAGGTGTTGATAACACACCAGTGTTTTGGCTACTGCTGAGCAGTGCTGGCACAGCATCAAGGCTGTCTGTTCAACATTTCCCCCTCTCACCAGTAGGCTGGGGGTGGGCAAGATCTTGGGAGGGGACATAGCCAGGACAGCTGACCCAAAATGACCAAAGGGATATTCCATACCATATGATGTCAGCTCAGCAATAAAACCTAAGAGAAAGGAGGAGGAAGTGGGGGCATTCGTTATTTGTGACGTTTGTCTTCCGGAGCAACCGCTATGCGTACTGAAGCCCTGCTTCCTGGGAAGTGGCTGGACATCACCTGCTGATGGGAAGTAGAGAATAAATCTTCTGTTTTCCTTTTGCTTCTGTATGCGGCCTTTATTTTTGATTTTATTGAACTGCCTTTATCTTGACCCATGAGGGTTTTTTTTTTTTTTGTTCCCCATCTCATTTTTTTCCCCCCACCCCATCCTGCTGAGGAGGGGAATGATAGAGTGTCTTGCTGTCCAGCCAAGGTCAACCCACCACACCAGCGTGGCTTCTCTGCCTGCCCACCTTATGCTCTGACCTCACTCCTCACCTAGGTGGCTTTAGAGGGCAAAGGAGAGATGGTATTTTTGTACCACTGTCCCAATTGTGCAATAGTTGTGGCTAGATGCCTTCAAAGTGGTCTATGTGAGTTGAGAAGGTGGGTCAGGTCCTAAGAGCAATGTGTGAGCTCTGCAAACAGAGGGAAAAACCTCTAAGGTTATTCATAAAGCTCTGTCTGTTGGTCTGAAACAGCTGGAGTGCTTAGCAGAGGTCTGAGAAGCCCTTTCACACACTGCATAATGTGCTTATGGATAGGCAGGTAATTAAGCATGGAGAGAGCAAGGCTGAGCTTAAAACCTCTGATCCTGGTTTCACTGGTGTTAACACTAGCAAAGAAGCAGTACAGGAGGTCTGGATTTCACACCTGGCTGGGTCCTCAGGCTGATAGAGCTGTGCTCTGTGCTCCTTTTCAGTGAGCCCTTTGTAAATGCAGCTGCCTTTTGCTCCTCTTGGTAGTTCTTTACAACCATGAGACTGTTAACACCACGGAGAAGTTAAGTCAAATCTTACTCTGCTCCTACCAACACTGAAGTCCTCCAGGCTGAAACCCCAGCTGGAATACATCAGCCTTGTTTCCTGAACTTCACTGAACCTCAGTTGAGCCAGCTGTGGGAGACTGAGCCTCTCTTCCAGCTGCCTCAAGGGGAAAAAAGTCTTCTCCCACTTTTGGAAGCTCCTCATCTGAGTTTCTCTGTGTGGCTGCAGGTGGGCTTGGTTCTTATCTACTTGTGGGCCTTTGCCATAATCCCATAATTGATCTTTGTAATGGCCCTGATATTGGCCCTGTCATTTTAATTGGCAGTTAACACTTGTAATTGGTCCTGACTGTATCCCTCTGGCAATTAGCTCTTGTCACTGTGGTTCACTTCCAAGTCCTTGGTACCTGGTGTTAAGAGGTCCTAACATTGGCCTGCTTAAACTGCCCTTTGCTGTTTGTAATTTGACCTGCTATAACTTTGGACATGAACCACCCTGCTCCACCCTGATCTTAACCATACCCTGATCTCAACATTAACACTTGTAATTCTCCCTTTTACTGACCTCTGCAATCAATCCCTGTAACAGAGAATCATAACAGTAATTGAATGATAATCAGCAGAAGACAGCACTCTAGCAGGGAGATGTGCTGGAGCATGGGACCCAGAAAAAGTGGGCTAACTTTTTTTTTATTCATGAAATATTCAGATTGACTTTTATGAGTGCATGCAGGCAGTCTTAACTGGGTGGGTGGCTCTTCGCACCTCTGTCTGTCACAGCACTAAATAATTTCTACAACACAGAGAGTACAGTGTGGTGGGTTAAGAAATGACAAGGGGTTTCTAGGTGCTAAGTGTGGCAGGGTGAGAGCAAGTTCTTCTGTAAGTACCATGTTGTTGCAGAGATAAGCCTGCAAGGCAGCAAAACCTTTGCTGACGAATGATTTCTCAAACGGTTAACGGGCTGAACATAGCTGAACATCTGGGGAAGACACCGGAGCAGCTGTTGCTGCTCTTTAACTTTCCTTCTGCTTTGCCTTTAACCAGAAAAGTGCTGGCAGAAGGTAACAAATGGGAAAAGCAGTGACTCTCAGGGTAGGTGTATCCCTGTCCTGGATGGAGAAGTTACACAGCCCTATGAATGAGATCACAGACCATAGCGCAGGCGGTGTGTGTCTGCACCTGGCAGTTTTAATGAGGAGACGACCTATGGCCCTCTAAAAGTCCTGTAGACACATGTGGTTCTTGGTCCATTTGAAAATTCCTGTTTTGTGGCTATTTGCTATTTCCATGGTTAATCCATGCTGCAGTAGTAGCAGATAACTTTAGTGACCTCAGATGTCTTACATAGGAATGAAAGTTCTTCTGAAGGTGAATCACTGCAATAGAGATCTGAGCATGCTCCTTGTGCAAGGAATACTCAAACAAGGAACTGTCTTGTAGAAAGCCCTTCCTTTTCAGATCTATGAACAGGAAAAGGTAAAGGCTAAACTTGTAACAGCTTGTACTTACTATGAAAAATGTCACCAACATTGGTGGCAAAGCGGAACACAGAAAGCAGCTTTGTTGTAGGTGTTTTAGCGTGGTTCTCCTGATGCTGTGAAGTGAACAGAGGATTTGGAGACCCTGGTTTTAGTCCTGCCTGTTGTGTGAGTTAAACTGAACCGTGTCACCTCTCTGCATCCTGCTTCCTCACTCTTTCTCTGTCTTGTCTGGTCATGATGTGACAGATGTAGCATATGGGACCCTGAGCTCCAGCTGGGCTCCGGATCCTATTGCAGTAGGTTTGTTACAATACCAGTAACATGCTGAGTAGGGACAGTGGAGTTATTCCGTTTCATTTTTGACACACGCCAGACAAATCAGGTTAGGAGGTGGCTGAATATCTCCACATGTGAGCCTTGTACCAATGATTTTTATAGGGTGGCCAAACACTGGAACAGGTTTCCCAGGGAGGTTGTGGAGTCTCCATCCTTGGAGATATTTAAAACCTGACTGGACACAGCCCTGAGCAACCTCATCTTGCTGGCTCTGGTTTGAACAAGGCAGTTGGACTAGACAATCTCCAGAGGTTCCTTCCCACCTCATCCAGTCTGTGATTTTGTGTTGTAAGAGAGTCACAGAGGTGCAAAGAGATCCTGGAGGGTCATTCTTCTGGTACTGTGGGGCATGGCCCTAAAGCTGTGTCCCAATGACCACCTGGAAGTCTTTGATGCGGGGAGCTTGGCAGTGCTGCAGAGTTGTAGGTATCTCTAGGATCTGTAGCATGATCCAGGAAGGATGATGTACTTCAGAGAGGCCTTTGGGCTGGCTGCTTACAGCCATGGCTCTCCTTCCACCTGGACTGCAGGTGCTGTGCTGTGCTGTCTGGAGAGCCAGCACAGCCTCTTATCCTATGTTTCTTTTTTGGTTAGTAACTGTATGTATGGGTAATATCAGCAGCTGCTCTTTGGGACACTTGGGTTACTCACTTTAACTAAAGTAACATGGTTAAATAACAGCCAAGAACACACCAGAGCAGGGAGGAGCCACACTGTTTCTCACAAGGGTTGTGGCTGCTAGCTCTGCATAGCTCCCACACCACTGTCTTGGAGCACTGGTGTGTTTATTTTCTTTCCTAGTGTGTGTTGGTATTTCACTTTTTTCCCTGACAGAGATAAATGATTTCTTTAGATCTGAATAATAAGTAAGTAAAATAAATGTGCATGTCGAGTTGGTAATTCTGACTCAAGTTCAGGCACATTGAAAACTCAGTCTGGAAAGTTCGTGTCAATTTTGACTCAGAAGGATTGTAGTGGCATTTTGTTACCTAGTCTTTGCTTCCCATTGTTTTGTTCTTTGAGCTTCTAATTCCTTCTGGACTGATTTAGCACAAATAGGATTGAGAGCCAACCCAGCCAGTGGCTAATGTGCCATGCACTGAAGATGCAGTTGGAAACCAGAAATGGGCAGAAAGGCCAGCCTGAAGGTCTGAGTTGTGAGGCTTCTTTAGGTAAAAGAGAAGCCTTTCTCTGCAAGATCTCATCAACTCGTTAGACTGGGAGCTGAGGCTTGAAGAAAAATGCGGGCTTGTATGGGCTTACGGTACAATTATGAGACTTGGCAGTATTTTCATCATCTGAGAGTGTATCCCGAATATACATGGTTTCAGTCTCCTTTCATTGCGAATTGTTGAAGCAGGTGCTGTATGTCATTACTGCTCAGTGCAGAAGGTAGCGGAGTGGGGACTTTGGCCTTCCTAGGAGCCCCTAGGCACTGAGATCATACTTTGTAATGAATAACAGCATATGGACACAGGGTGATCTCGGACAGGGCCTGATTGCGCTCTCTTGCCTGTGTCATGTCTGTGGGGTTTTTATACAAAGTCAGTGAACTGCACTGATTTGTGTTGGAGTGTCTGGCGCATTGACTCCAGGAACGTTGCTCCTGATTTACACCACTGCAAAAGTGATCTTAGACTAAGCAGGTGCAAATGTACATATTTGCTGTAGACCTCTGCCTTCCCTCAGAGTGCTTTTGGAGTAGCTTGCCAGTATATTTTTGCCTGTAAAGCCTCTAATTCTTCTGTGAAGAGCAAAGCAAATGTTATTTCACAAGGAGAATACAATGTATCTCTTGATAGACGCAGTCTGTATAAATCAGTAGTAATAATACCAATAATAATTATTATTATTGCGTAATCTCCTGTTCAGGATTCTGACTGCGTGGGCAGTTCCTCTGCATTTTGACAAGCTTGTGGCCAGAAAGAAAGCGTTAAAAATGATGCAAGCGTTTAGCATTTGTAAACTTAACTCTATAAACTTGATGGAGTGAAGAGAATCTTTTTGTTCTGTGCTGAGCTGAGAAATATTCTGGCACTCTGGACACCTGCCATCTTCCCCCTACTGCCTCTTTTATGTCCTGCTGTGAATCTGCAGTATCTTCTGCAGTGGCAGCAGCTGGCAGGACTCCAGTCCCTTTACCCCCCTGACAGCTTTCTGTATTTGTACAGCACCTTGCACTACATGGCTCAAGTTCCTGTGTGGGGCTCCTTAGGGCTCCAGCAGTGAACGTGATAAATAATGACAATAAAATATGTCAACAATGAACAACATGACCCTGTAAATCATTGGCAGCTAGAGCAAGTGTTTCCTCTTTGGAAAACAGTCACCCTCATGTCTGTATTATTCTTTCATCTCTTTATTGTCTTTCCTGTGCTAACATCGGACAGCAGCCAAACAAATCCATGGGGTAAATATGCCGGAGCAGATCCACAATCTGAGTGGAAGTGCTGGGGTGTTGGTAGAGGCACACTGATTTATGCCATTGCAGTGCAGCCCCTTCTCCCTAGGACACCCTCCTGTAACGCTAAACTGGGTGTATAATTCCTGTAATCACTCAGTAGGCATATTTCTGAGAATGAGATCTGAGCCAAGAGCAGAAATCTAATTCAGGATCTCAGGCGATCTTTCTTTCTTCTAACTGGTGGCCTTGGGCTCAGAGTGACTGACTCACACAAGGAAATGAGTGTGACCTGTACGTTGTTACTGCTATTTGTGCACGTAAGGGCAATTGAGTTGGTTGATATCTGATGAAATCACTGATGACTTTTTGGTGACCTCTGATGGAAGGGTCACGTTTGAGACCAGGAGATTTTTTTTCTGCACAGTGGTCTGTCATAAACAACAGCACCTCATTTCCACATGCTGGCTCTGCAGGAAACAGCAGCAGTCCAGCATTTCCAAACTTGCCTGTTTAAAAGTTGGGGTCTGAACCTTTAGTTAACTTAAATCAATGTAGCACCCTGGGAATCAAGGGAGCTTTACTTATCTCCACCAGCTGGTTCTTAAATGCAAGGGTAGGCACTGAATACTGTGGGGTGTCCTGATTTCTATCCCACCCTCTGAACGGGTGTGCTGCTTATACTAACTTTTGAGCAGCAGAACATTCTTAGAGAATGTAGATTTAGGAACCAAACCTTTGTTTTCAAGGCTTGAAAATGTTGGTCAGAGTGCAACACACATGTGGTCTCTTGTAGGTCACCGGAGCTTACACGTATCTGACTTGCCTGCAATTTACAGTAGTTAGTAGCAAGTGAAGAGAGAATTGGGTCACATGCTATCTGGTTCAGCCCCAAATACAACTGCTGATGTTTAGGAAGAATCAGGGAGTGGTAGGAGAGATGAATTAGGGGAAGTCTGAAACCTGCCCCTTCTAGCTGCCCAAAAGGGGGGACTGTGTGCAAACTTGAAGGCTATGGATCACACAGTATGGAAAGTAGGTGTGGGTTAGAAATGTCAACCTCCAAAACGGTGGGGCTGACAAGGAGCCAGAGAACCACACAGACTGGAATATATAACTTGCAGCCTACGGCCCATAAGTGTTATCTTTCTTCACCAGTGAGCAGTCCTGCCCCATCTTTGCTTGTCATATGGTTGACCTGTCTTTCAGTTGGAAACTTTGTAGTGCTGACAGTGTGTATGTATGTGTATATATATGTGTGTGTGTGTATATATATATTTTTTTTTTTTAGGAGCTTCCCTACCAGTATCATTTGCTGCTGATCTCATTGAAGCCTAATCCCAACTCTGCTGTCAGCCAGGACCTAGGTCTCCATGCTGCTGTGTTTAATATGTGATTGTTGAGTTGGGGCTGTTTGGCATATCTCAGAATTAGGCTGCTCTCTGGTCCTTGCTGAGGCTTCTCTCTGTGTGCACTAGGATTAGGGAGGAGGAAGAGTGCTGACATGCTGTTGATGACTAAGAGGTCTTGGGCTGAGCCTACAGCTGAGGAAAAGGATTAGGCTCAGTTGGTTTCACTCATGCTGTAGTTATTGTTGTGAGCAGAGGGTTTGCCTAATTCCATTACGTGTTTTGGGCTGCATCATCATATGTTACAGGCCAACTGAAGTAGCATATGTAGCTTTCCACCAGCCAAGAACGGGCCCTCACCTCGTGCTGCTCCTGCTCTGCACAGCACCGCTGCCATTATATGTACTTCTACTTGTCTGCACCTCCCTTGCTGCCTAGGACAGACTGGCAGGACTGGATGTGGCTGCCCTTCCTACCTGAACACTGCATAGAATGAGCAATCACAAAGCTCCAGTGGTGAAATGTGTTTTGAAGAGTCAGTGAATGGCTCTGAAAGGCCCCTTTCACGTCCTGCACTAACAAATGAAACTCCTCGTGCCATCAAAGTAAGATTGATAGCTCCTCTGACATTTCATATTCAATATTCTGAATATTGAGAGGTATGGGTTTCCCTTGAGACACCAACCTTTCTGCTTCTCTCCCCCTTCATCTCCGGAGAGCCTGCTGGAAGATGGCGGGGGGGGGAGGGTGGGGTGTGGAGAAAAAGAAAAGAAAGACTTGGGGTGGGGAAAAGGAGAAAAATGATACAGAGGAGCTTTTACCTTTTTTGACTTCATCAGCAGCGAGTCTCTTATTTCAGAGCCTGGCAAATGGAATTGTGCTGCTCAGCCACGATGAATGATCCTGTGTCCCTACCCGCCCCAGCAGGGTCATTGAAATAGGCTTCAAAACTAAAATAAAAATGTTCCTGTTTTTATGGATCCTAGAACCTGTGATCTGTTTCAGTTGAGAACTTTTGAGAGGTCAGAGTCAGGAGGAGATAGGGAGAGAGAAAAATAAAGGGAGCTCAAACCAACCTGAGGCAGACTTTTTTTTAAATTTGCCATGAGGACGCAATCCAGGTATTTGTCTATCCAGATAACCAGGGGTTGCTTAAAGAATGATAACCGGAAAAAAATAGTTTCTAATCACATTTTTCCCCTCCCTACTCCTTTTCACTACCTGATGTTGTGAAAGGAAGTAGTGGCACCTGGAGCAATTGTGGATACCCAGAAATGTAGTGCTGGACATATCTTTGTCAGGTGGGAGTTGTCCTAGCTCAGTTCACTCTGAAGGGGTTAGCCCAGATCTGTTTTCTGCTCCAGCTGTTTAGATGCTGAATGAAAGACCCTAGATGCAGCTTTGTAATACTGTTTTCTGTCCTATTACGCCTGGAAAGGAAATAGTCTGCATTTCCTGCTGTAGCATGTTAATGTCTTAGCTGATGTCACCCTGTACGACCTCTGTATCTCATCAAATCCACCTCAGCCAGAACATGGATGAAAGCCTCATGCAGCACTGCTCTGGCGCATCTACTACCTCAGCCAGTCAGGTGAGGTGGCCTAAATTCCAGCTAGTCAAGCTGGAACAGGTGGACAGGTGTGTTTGAAGGTTTTAAATTTCCCAAAGGAAATGTGCTGTGTAGCAATGAAATTTAGTCTGGATGCATCTGGTTGTGGTACTGTGCTGGTCCATGTTGTGCCCCTGGATTCACAGTATATCAGTAAAAGGACCCTGCAACATTGATGTCTCCGATGGGCTTGTCTCCAAGATGCTGCCTGTCCTCCACTATCCCCCTGAAAGTCCCACACAGATGCATGTGCTGGCAGTCCAGAGGGCAAGCCCACAAGCAGGGAAACAGGCAGCCATGGCAGTGACACCTTGGGGCAAAGTGCACTCTGTTGGCAGCTCGGCTTCCTTGGTGAGACTTTCCAGTGCCACAGCTCAAAAGCTGCACGGTGCAGAATGTCTTCAATACTCCTGAGAGTGATTTTGTAGATGGGGCACAACTGGCCTTGGAGTAGGCTGGGGTGGCCTATTCCCCCCTTAGCATAAAAGAAATAGGTTTTCCTGGGAAGGGGGCGGGTTGCAGCCTCTTGTGCAGGAAAAACCTCTCTGCAGGCTATGGCCTGGGGCAGACATTCTTTGCTCACACACAGTAATTCACCATCTCTCAAGGGACCCATTGAGCTTATTTAACAAAGGTCAGCTAAATTTTCTAGTATCCTGCTGTGAAAGCAGGATTAGTAGAAATCTTATTTATCCTTGGTGTCCAGCTACTTGACTGTTCACTTCAAACTGCCATGCCGGCATAAGCCCAAAATTGGTGTGGTTGTGGTGGACAGAGCCTTAAAGCACCTGCTGCATGATGACTTGCAAGAGGGTGCAGCTGTACAGAGAGAGGGCTTGATTTGCTTCCTCACTTTCCCTGCCCTGATTTTTCCATGGCAGAGACTCCCTAGGTTTTGAATCGCTCATGTTTTTCATCAGGCTGTATGATTATACGCAATTTGGGCCAATTCTGAGCTTAAAGAGGACTTGTTTTCAAAAGCACTAGAAACAACTGTGGCTCACTGTTTGTGGTTTCTGCTTGAGGGATGTTCCATGAATTGAGTTTGTCTGTTGTGAGTATTTTCATTGCTGCTCTTCATGGCCTGGTGGCCCTGTCTCAGCTGGGGGTCTGTGGTGCTAGGTGCTGTGCAAAGCATGATAGGAGGCAACAGCTGCTCTGAAGAGTGTGCAATGTAAATGGATGTGTCTGCCAGGTTTGCAAGGATGGTATTCTGGTTTTCTCAAGCAGGGGTCTGTTACAGCCTCTTCCTGCTCACTCCGATGAGATGTGTAATTTACCTGTCCCTTTTTCTTTCTTTAATTGTGCTGTTGAATCTGTATCCCACTTCTGGAATCTCCCCAGTCCCACCAAAGAACAGCATGTGTTTCTAGCTTGTGGTGTGCAAGATCCACCCCTCATCGCTCCTGCTCCAGATTTTGCTGTATAAACAGCCTGTTAGTTGCTGGAGCACTCAGCTGGTCTGCAGCCTTACTGGCAGCAGGAACATTTCCACACACCACCTGGTTTATCAGTGGGGTTATGGTAACTCCTCTGTGGCTAGCTGGGGATAAGTAACCATGAAAAGCCTGGGGAACTTTTGCAGCTTCCCCAGGACATGGTCAGGGAGCTTGCAGCAGACCTGAGCCCCTGATCTTAGGAGAGCAGCAACAGTCTCTCAAGCACAAGGTCACCCTTCCCTTCACAGCAATGGGTGCAACTGCTAACTACAGGTGGCTAAATGGTTTGTGGAGCAGACACAGAAAGCAGAGGGGCCGAGTGGGTCAAGGCAAAGCAACGGGAGGTGATGGTGAGGGCTGAGATGAAAGCCTCCCAGCCCTTTGCAGTCGAGGCTGGAGCAGCTCCATCCTTCCCAGACTTCTATCTGCAGCCCCTGAGTGAATGTAGCTGGAGCTGTCAGTTCTGCTGATATGAATTAAAAGCAACATGGCAAATGGTGTTTTCTAGCTGCAGTAATTATCTCTCGAGAAGGAAACAAGCAGCTGCTTCTGGCACAGCTCTGATCAACTGTCTTGGACAGGAAGGGCAATTGCAACTTCACCTGTTGGGTTTCTTTCTGTTGATGTGCTGTGATACTCAAAGCCAATGAAACTTGAAACAACCACGAAAACTTGATCCTGGCACAGCAAAGAGCTGGATAGGGAGGCAAGCCCCTGCCTTCAAGGGGGAGTGTGAGCACTGATCACTTCCAAAGTTAGATTTCAGCCTTCTCTTCAACCCTGGGACCAATTCCTGCTGTAAACAGACACAGATGATATTTCTACCATGGAGGAAGGAGTAAAGCTTTTCTTTTGAATTTCCATTTGTGTCAAGAGTTAAAAATAAATCAGTCTGTGTGTCTTGGTGTCATGGTCCCCAGTCCCATCTAGGCCATAAAATACCATGTAGGCTCTGAGCCAGATGTGCTTTGTCTTTTGAAGGAAAAGGCTTCATGGTGGATATCACCCTTGTGTCATGTCCTGCTGGTATCTCACATGTGTGGTGCCTGGGCTAAACGTAAAAACCTAACTTGCTGTGATTCAGTAGCCAAGTACATTCTGTGCATTTTTGCTGTTGACAATCCTTCTATTTCTCCTCCAGGCTCTCCCATCCTCCCTCTGTAAAGGTGACTTGTGTCATGTAAGGTCTTATTTTCAAGCACAGAGCCTTCCAAGGGTGTGTGTTATCTGAAGGTGCAGGTTGTATGACAATATGATAGTCTGGTTTTATCATGATGAAAGTTAGGCCCTGTGTAATTGATACTGTTGTTTCTTGGCCATTGGCTCATTAGAGCCATGGCTTCTCCTTCCTACCATCTTGCATACCTCCTTCAAAAGATCACCTGTTCTGAAAATCATTTCCGTCAGTGGGAGAGGGAGATGAAGAAAATGCAGCTCTGAAGATGCAACACAGATTCCACTATCCATATTTCTCACTGATCTAATTTTTGGCTAGGGTGGACATAGACTGAAGTATGGGTTGTCTGAAAAGGTAGCCATCATACTGTGTACTCGCATCTCCCTGGGCACTTGGTCAGGATGACTTTTGCTTAGGGAAGGATATCAGAACTCAGGGATGGGAAGGAACTGCCTGGTTTTCGGAGTTCAGTCTCCTACAGTGACTGTGTTAGTCTGTGGGTCAGATGCATAGCCCAGAAGGGGCTGCAGAAGTCTCAGTCCGTATGCTCTGACTGCTCACAGACTCTTCCCCAATCCTCTGTGAAGCCTACTGTGCATCAGGCTTGAAGCTACAGTGATGAGACCAGGAAAGATCAAAGATGGGGCCAGGCGTCTACTGGGTAAAAACACTCCGATGGTCCCAGGCCACACCTTGCTCTGCAGAATAAAGTGAAAGCTTCTCCCCTCCCAGCAAAGCTGATCTAAAAAATATAAATAGCATGGGAGTATAAATCATCACCTGCCCCATTTTCTCCACTGACCTTCCTACCTGTTCCAAGCCTCCCTGCCAGTGTGGGTAACCCCAGGTGTGGACAGGGAACCAGCATGCTGCAAGAGCAGTGGGGGCTTTGAAGTAAGAGATGTTCATCTACCCTTGTGTGTGCAGACAGTCTTTCTTCTGTGATGAATTAGTCTGTTTCATGGCTTGGGTTGGGATATCTCCTGCAGCCCATGGACTCTCTTCATCTGTCCAGCAGCAGACAAAGGAAAGAAGATGCTTGCACAGCACCAGGAAAGAGGGGAAGCCAAAGGAAAAATGAAAGGGAGAATAGGAGGCAGGAGGAATTATTTTCCTTTTTTTTTTTCTCTTTCCCTTTTTTCATTCTTCCTGTGCTTTGCCTGTTCCTGTCAAAGCTGCTGGAAATTGTTACCGACAGATCGAGTGTCTTCCAGTTTCTGTGTCAGGGAGTTTTGCCGATTCTATGAACCATGCAAAAGAGGGGTCAGGCAAGAGAAGGAGAGAGCAAGAGAATGACCAATTCAGCAGAGCTCTGGCTTTATCACTGATCTGGTCAGGTTCACTGGGTTTTAACTCCATGAGCCAGTCAGGCTTAGAAACTCACACCTTTGTTATCACCTTTCAAGAGGAGGGAGCGGGGCAGTGTGAATTCTCTGGGGTCATCAAGAGAGGCAGGCCAGGGATCATCTCCCGTAGCAGAGACTGCCTTGCCCTCGCCCTCCACAGCATGCCAGACACTTGGATGCTCTCTGTCAAGATTGATCACTATTTATTACTGCGCAGATCAGAGTGCGGACAAAGGCATGTCGGAGGAGGTTTTGGGTCCTGCTTGGCCCTGCCATCATGGCTTAGGGCAGGGAGGACCATGGAGGGATCAAAACTTGCCAGCACCAAGTACTGTTGCTGTTTGGGTCCAGGTCAGAACAGAGCTCTGAGATCATGGGACTACCTTTGGTTCTGCCATGTGTTCTCCCGCTGGCAATAGAAGCTGTATCTGTACAGACTGTCTCCTGACTGTCCCCGTAAATGCCTTGTGTGCGGCCTGCATACAGCTCAGTTTGCTTGGCTGTGAGCTCCTGTGCCTGGTGCTCTTGGACATTCAAGGTCCCTATGCTCAAAAGGATGTGATGCAGGCTGCACACAGCCAAGGAGGGGCCTTCGGGTCTTGTACCTGACAGTATGACCATATCTAAGGAATTTGATGCTCACCGTTGCTCTACCTGCATGTGAGGGTTATACTGGACCTGACAGTATTGTCAGTTGTGCTAAAGGTGGCAACTGAAAGGTGAACTACAGTCATTGGGAGGATCAGGCTAAACAGACATCCCAGACTGGTGTAAGAGATTGGGAAAACATCTTTGGAGACTTTGCTGAATCCTTTTCTGTAACGAAAAATCAGGAACAGGAAGTCTTACAGCAATGATGTGCTTGGGCAATTTCTTCCCCTCCTTCTAGAAGCTGGAACCTGGTAGCCGTGAGAAATGGAGTGTCTTGTGGGGAACACGTTACTGCAACTATTAGTTGAAATAAAGTCTCTGCAGGTCCAGATTACTTTATTAAAGCTGGGTATCTTGCTTCTGCTCACTGCTAAAGCTTTGCTCGACATGTTACTGGTAACATCACTGCTGAATGTGCAGGCTCTGAAAAAAGATAGCTCTCTGCCTTCAGAAGTAGGTTCCTGTATTATCATGGCTACCTGCAGAGTGGAGGCATAGAAGCTGAAGTAGCATTGCTCAGTGGAAGAGAGGAGCTGTAAGCCACTGGGACTTCAGGATCCTGTTCCTTTCTTGGTTGACAGGGATGACTAGGCTGTTTGAGTGCCTCTGTTTCCCTCTCCAGGAGGGGTCTGCTGTGACCCCTCTGCTCGAGAGAGGTTACAAGAGCTGTTCTCTTGCTGCAGCCAGTAGGGCTACCAGCGCAGGAAGGATGTCTACAAGGGGCCCCCCAAAGTGCACACCAAAGACTGACCACCTGAGATCCCCCCAGCGTTGCAGTGCTCTGCGTAACTATTTAGCTGTCCGAGCAGAAAGGCAGAACAATCAGCCAGCGCCAGCTCTTGGGACAGCGAGATTAGGGAACGACGTGCACATTTTGGTGGTGGCGGGTTTGGCAAGGACAGTGCTGAATGCAGATATTCCAGAGGACGCGTACAAATAGCAGCAGGGCTGGTGCTCCTCTGCAGGCCAATGGGAACCGGCTTTGCTGCTGATCACTGGCCTGTGCTATTCCATCACCCTGCAGAGAGAGCAAGATGCTGGCTGGCTGGGTGTAAGTCAGTCAAAAAAATTGTGTTACTTCAGCAAAAGGTTCCTGGAGTTTGGAAAGTGGAAGGAGATTGAGGGGAATGTCAGCTGACCCTGCTTTCACCACCAGCAGAAAGCACAGAGGGATGTCAGGCTGCTTTCTGTGTGTGTGCTGGAGCTGTATGGGGGCTGCTGCTTCTTCCTGTGGTGGTCGAGAGGCCTGGGCACATGGTAGGTTTTGTACAAACACATGACACAAAGCTTTCCATTACCCGAAGAACTAACAGTCTAAGGTGAGACAGGGTTGCTGACCCAGATGTCATCGAATGAGTAGGAGAAATGTGAATTTATGTATCCTGGGCTCTAAATAGCTGGTTGCTAGAGCTGAGCAACTAGAGATCACCTTCTGCAAAGAAGGACATCTCTGGGTTCTCTCAGCTCCCTCCCTCACAGCAGTTTATCTGTGAATGTTATGGGAATCAAGGGGGCGGTGGTGATGGAGCTCCTAAAAGGTTCAGATGGATCTGATCTGAAACACAGAGGGGTTCAGTGATAATTTGATAGCTGGAGTTTCTGCTGTCCCTGAGTAACTTTCTTTTATGGCTTCTGACATGGTGGCAATGTGGCAGGAATATGTTGAGTGCTGGTAGGTAGGGACTCTTGGAAATGTTATAGGTTATAATGGGGTTATAGCCCCAGCGCAGGGTGGGGTTTTGTTGCTGTAGGTGCTGTACAGCTGAACAGCAGCCTGGACCATGCACTGGAGAGCTCTCAGAGGCAGAAGAGTGGGAAAAGAGAGAGATATAGCAGAGTGGGTGTGATTGGGTCCAGGTCAGCAAGTGTTTGGAACCTCCTGACTCTGAAGCTTCTCATCTTTCTTCAGGTTCATCTCCATTGGTGATTAGTCAGTCTCAGCTGTGGCTGGGTGAGGGTATCCTGGACCAGGATCCCACTGGAGAACTGTAGCTCTATGCTCTTGGGCTGCCTCATCTGAACAGAAGTTAATGGCATTATGTGAGAGGGGGGTGGCCTAAAATGTCAGCAGGAAGTGAAATAGTGATAGGTTGTCTGCCAGTAGGAACCTTTTTTCTCCAGTCCTGTTTCTTTTGCCTTCACACTCCTTAAAGCACCCCAGAAGGTGACAGACTAATGTTTCTTGCTAAAGGAAAGATTCTGTGGGGTTTTTGGAAGAGGTCTTTGTCTTGTCTCTGGCATTGCCTGGGCTGGCCATTGACAGCAGGAGAACAGAGGTGGGTTCAGTACTTGGAAGGGAAAGAGCAAGTGTTTGAGGTGGGTTGTTAGATCCTCTGAGGATTTGTGACACGTGCTTGGAGCAATTTCAGGCACTTTGTTCCCCTTCCTGCATGGGTGTCGCCCTTGCTATGGACTATTTTCTGATGGCTTCTGTGGTGCACTGCTGATTCCCAACTGGGCTGCAGAGTTTCAGAGGTGTCTGGTGTTCTGACTACTGAATATGTAGAAATTGGGTAGACAGCTCTTGAATTTGACTAGTTGTGGGCAGCACCAAGGGTAGTTCGATGAGTAAAGGGTCCTTTAATTTTGCTTCTTGTTTCAGAACAACTTGGGTTGTATTTTCCAGCTTTTTCTTCACCATGAGAAAAGCACAAAGCAAAAGTTGAGATTATCATCTACTCACTTGTCTCCAATACTCTTCACGCTGACTGTTGTATGTGAGATCTGGTAACTGCAGGGAAAAAGAGACCATGTCAGCAAACATTGAAAACCGGGCAAGCCTTGAGACAGATGAGATTCTGTGCAAAGCGCACAGACGCCAGTTCAATTCCATTGTGATCGGCTTTGTATTTCATGTGCTTTCTTCTCTTGTGGTGATGCTTGAACTATTTTCATGACGTTGCCCAAAAATTTCAACTGGACTTGACTTCAGAAATGCAGGCTTTGGGTTTTAGAAGGTATTGGTGAGCAATACAGGGAGGAAGGAGACAAGCAGCCTTCGGTGGGAGTCACCCAAGTGTGGGTACTGAAGGTGGCTCTCAAGGGTGGTGTGTTCTGAGTGTGGGATCATGAGCAAGAGAGACACTGTCCGTGGACAAGGTGCATCTGGATGGCCTGGAGCATCCACTGGCAGAACCAGCCCTAGTAGGTCTGGAAGGAGCATGTACACAACAGTCACGAAGAGGAGAGGGAGAGCCCTGTGCTGTGGTACTTATAGGCTAGGGGAACTTCTATTATATGGGCATTACATGGGCAAAGTGGGTATTTGTGCTGAAAGTGCGTGTGCGGGGAGGGGGGAGTCAGGGAGGGGAAAGAGCTGGCGGTGATGGGAAGGAAGGGAGGGTGCCCTGACCTCTCCTCATAGCCCTGACTGTGTCCCCATCTGAAGGTCTGGCATATCCACTCTCACTACTTAATGATAGTGACATTACCCATCCGCCCAGCATCGCGGGGCTTTTGTCTTCATTCAGGCAGAAATGAAGTTCTCCTGGGCGCACTTATCAATCACTGCAAAGCTCCAGCTGTTCCGGAGCCTTTGGATCGACTTCAACAGCCGTGCTTACAAATTGTCTCTGAATAGCACCGAGCTGAGACCCCCTTTTTTGTCATTGTCTTCCGACAAATGTTTTTTTTCGGCAGCCTTTCGCAGACGTTGCCGGCTGCCTTCTGCCGTGGTGATTGAAAACAGGCCTGTTTTGCATTCTCCTGCCGGAGTCCTGGGTTCAGGGAGCTGTCCCTGAGTGCCACTCCAGCGAGTGCTGTGCCAAAGACAATTACATGCATAGTTTTGCTGATTGCATTAAAATCATTAGAATGAAAGATTCTGAAATCGTACATTAAGGGGGGAAATTAGAAAAAGCTTCAGAGACAGACAGCAGCGTCCCCAAAGTGAGGGCAATACAATTAGCTCAAATTGTGTTACATACACACAGACTAGGAGTAGCTCCTGTAACAAATGACCTTATTATTGCTGCTCCCTCTCTCCCTTCGTTTCTTTTTCTCTCCTTCACTCCCTTCTCATTCCCTCTTCCTTTTTCTCTCCTCTGAAACTTCTTCTTTGGCCAGGACCACCATTCTCTTTGTTCTTCCCTTTGCCTTGCTTTTCTCTCCTTCTTTTGTCTTGAGGAGTGCCTGGGAAAGGTTGGTGATGGGATCCCTGGAGCGCAGTACTTTGATTTCAGAGCTGCTTTGCAGGCCATTTAAGAGGAAGTGGGTAAGTGCAACCCCAGAAGTTAATTTTCAGCTGAACAAGAAACTTTGCTCTCCTGGGGAATAAGGAAGTACATGACTCCAAAAGCTTTGTACATGCACCAGCCATCAAGAAGATCAAAGCATTCAGCTGTCTAGCTATTCTCCATATCCAGTGCCAGGAAAGAGGCTAGTAACTGTGCCTGAGGTGGGAAATGTTCCTGCATACCACGAGCACCAGCACAGTGGGAGGTGCAGAAAGGTTAAGTCTTGAGGGGAGAATGAAACTTCTCCAGTGTGAATTCTGGGTTGTTGAAAAAAAATCACGCTATGCCAGGGCTTATGGGCCAGCCCCTTTGTCATCCTGTAACCATGCTAACAGAGAGCAGTTGGCCACCTATCAGTGCCTTACAGTTCACAGCCATAGTATTTAAAGACGGCTGAAGGCAAGAGGAGGATTGGACTCTCAGGGGTTTGGTTGAATGGTGATCAGTCTTTGAGGAAAAGGGGAAGGAACAGGATTACTGAAAATACTGCAAAAAGAGGGAACTGGGAGGAAGAGGACTTTCTGGGAAATAGCAAAACTCGGGTTGTAGCTTAGGGAAGACTCCGTGGTCTTGGGGTCAGGGAGACACCTGACAAAAACTCAAGGAACCAAAGAAACTGCCTTGTAGAAGAAGAGTGTAAACTTTATGTGGATGCTGGAGACTGGACATGCCACAAAGGATGTTTGTCATCCTGTCTAGACAATGCCAAGAAGCAGATGAAAGATTGTGGTCCTCCTTTGTGTGAAGATGGACTCCAAAGCATGTCATATGAATTGACCAAGGTCAACCAGGGAACCTGTGTGTGTTGAAGGGACTGAAATGCATCTTCCTCAGCTGGTAGTCAATATCTTAACTGGAAAACCAGTTATGTGTCAGTCTGCACTGTGACACTGTAGAGCTTCTCTGCTGGGACTTGGGATAGTTATGGTATGGGCTGGGGTATCTTTTTTGTTTCCAGCTTGCAGCAACCTGTGTCAGCTGTGCCTGTGCATCAGCTTGCTTTGCTCGTGGTGCTTCCAGTCACACATGATCTCTGTGTCCTGCTATAACATTATTCACTGTAGACCTTGTGTTTGTGTCCACTGCCTGCTTCCCAAGAGCCTAGACATACTATGCAGGCTCTATTGAAACACACATCGAGGCACTGAGCACAACAGCATACGCATGGCAGTGAAGCAGCACCACTGGTCCAGGCTCTGCCTTGGGGTTTTTGCTTTGCTATTTTCACTGCTCAGTGGCATCCTGGGCTGTACTTGGCTGGCCTAAATTCCACCCACATTTCTGTGCCAGCCTCCTGTCAACTGACTCTGGGTCTTCAGAGGAGCCGATGTCAGTAGGCACCTCTGCGCTAAGGGGTCTGAATATATCTATGCAGTGTCCTGGGTATTTGGTGTTAGTGGGGTGGGTTTTCCTGCCCTCCCTGTGTATGCCTGACTTTAGGCTCCAGTTCTGCTCTCCAAGATGTAGGGTACTGTCTTCCCTCTCTGTTTACACTCTAGCCCAGGATCTTGTTCCTGCTGTGGCAGACTTACAGGTAAACTGTAAGAAAGGGGCAAGCAGCTCTGATACTTCCTTGATGTAGTTAGCTGCTTGCAGCAATCTGTGTGTCAGGAATACATGAACCCAAGGTGGTATTTTTGTGTTAGTAGTGTATTGATAATAATCATTCAAAGCACTGTACATTGACAAGGCACTGTGCAAACTTCACATAAGAAGATATGCTCACTTCTCTTAAGAGATTTCACTCTTGGATTAGATGTGATGAAGAGGGAAATAGGATGTCTACTCATGTAAAGGATTACGGGGAGGAGGAAGCAGAGTAGGTTGGCGAGATAATGGGGCAGGGACCACAGTAAGTGTATTAAAAAAAAAAAAAAAAAAAAAAAAAAACAAAAACAAAAAAAACAAACACACAACAACCACCAAGAAAGGGAAAATGAAGGTAAGAGCGGGGAGAGGTATGGGAGCAGAGGATATATCAGCAGAGTGAAGTTGGTGGAAGATTAAGTTGTCTTCCTAATGTGAATCAAAAGTGTGGACTGTGTGAGACAAGTAGAGGAGTCCAGGAGGTGAAAAAGGGAATGGATTTGGTATGGTAGGGCAGCACAGACCGGAGACAAATGTGACGGAGGTGGAGAAACCAGGCAGGAAAGGAAATCAAGCTAAGAAGACCTGTTGCAGACAGAGGAAAGGAAGTGCTGCGTTTAATGGCTTTAAAAAAGAGAGGGGTTTATATATTTTAGATAAGGGGAATTGGGTGTTGGAAAGACAAGCAGAGATACAGGCTTGAGCAGTATGAGTAAAGTGATGGAAGGGAGGTATGAGGGTGAGGAGGGGAAAAGAGTCTGGCTTGCTCAGAAGTCCGAAAGGCATCTGGAGAACACTGAGTAGAGGAACTGAGTGACCTGTGGAACCCAAAGATGACCTTGAAAACATCTGCAGAGAAGTGGGATGCTAGGAAAGTGCAAATCTTCAAGGATATGTCCGCAGCCAAGACTCTTCCCAGTAGAAGACCTGACTGGAGGCAGCTGTCCCTTATGGGGATTTCTGCTGCTTTTTTTCACCTTAACTCACGGGAGGAACAACCAAGAGTCAGTGGAATTTGTCTCAGTTGCCACTACTCTCTTTGAAGCACCTTCCTCCTTATCTTCTCCTGTGGCCAGTTCTCCACTTTCTTCCTAGCAGCTGTTAGGCTCTAAGGGGTTTGTTTTAGTATTGCAAATGTCAGCAGACCCCTTTGCCTGTTGGAGGTAAAGACTAACCTTGGCTCTTTCAGAGAACAGTAGGAGGTGTTCATTCACACCAGCCTCTCCCTGCAGGTTGGCGAGTCAAGTGCAACAGTCTACTTGTAGATGCCATGCCTAAAAATGGGTAGGTTGTGGGATTCAACCTCCAAGGTGAAACAGCAGAAAGATCAGGTTGCATAGATGTAAGGTTGTATTTGAAACTCAGATATTAACTTCCAGGCCACATTAATATTCAGCAAATGATACATAGCAGAACTTAGAGCAGTGCCATCAGAAGATGCTGTTTTAATCTTCTCCACTGTCTGGCCTATGTCGTCTTTGTACTCTTATCACAATGTGCTCTCCAAATTCAGAGATCCTATCTTGCTCTCATCCAGTGCAGACAGATCTCATAGACTTTTCTGAGACTATACACACCTTTCTGTAAGATACCTTCTTTCTATCAACATGAGAGAAGAGCTGAAAAGATCAGGCTCCCAGAGCAAAGTTAGCCTGTCTGAATGCCTGTCTACTCTGCCAGAGATCCCACTGCTGCTTTTGATATGGCTTACGAAGATGGCCGATTTCTTGTTTGCTTAGAACTGAGGGGAAGGTGTGAAAGGGCATAGACTAGAGTGCATTGGGGCTGACAAGGGCCTGACTTGATCACCTTCAACAGGCTTTGGATCAGGCCTTTAATGACTGTTTGCATGTGGGCTGGTATGAGTAGGCTGAGAAGGGATGTGGTCTATGGCAGGATCACTGCAGAGAAAGGATGGTGCTTTACTGGGGGTGGAAAATGGAATTGTCACTGTGGAATGAATGAATTGTACAGTTTCTCTTTTGTAACCCAGGGAATAATTAAGATAGATGGGTAGATGAATTAGCTGTCCTGCAAGGTCAAAAGTGGATTGCCTTATTACTCTATTATTTCACTGTTGTGGAACTATCACCACTAACGCCTTTTTCATGATATTTTGTACATCGCACCAACAAAAAAAAAAAGAAGGAAAAAAGAAAAAAGGGGGGGAGATACAAATTGATCGTTTGCTGGTGAAATCAGTCTTCGTCATCACCAGCAGTGCTTGGATTAATGGGATTGAAGGCTGCTGGAGGTTCAGCCAGAGAGACGGGCGGAAAAACAAGAGAAATTGGTTTGCACCCCTGGGAATGGAATTGATGTGACTTGCACAGAGCTGCTGCGGCAGTGGTGGCTGCTATGCTGTGATGCTGGTTTTTGTGGTTTTTTTTTTTTTTTTTTTTTTTTTTTAAAATGGGAGAACAAAATAAATCCCTAGCTGGAATACTGGGTCATTACAAACATGGCTGGTAATCTTCTAGGGTGTTTGGGAGGTCCAGAAGAGTATATTTGCTCTAAGCCTTTAGGGAACAATAGGACATAGTCTTTGTGAAACACAGCTGCTGTCTGGTGGTCGTCTGCTATTCCTGTGGGAATTTAAAGATGAGGTTTGGGACAAGCACTGAAACCTGGACATTACTCCCATTACTGGAAAATACTCTCCAATCTATATAGCTGGCCATGGAGATCTTCCAAATGGGTAAAGACCATCATGTGGATGTAATGCAAGTAGAGGAGAGGAGACCAATGATAGACATGGTTGTAGAATGAGAGAAGCAGGGGCATATCAATTTAGGTCATTGTGTCTTTGACCTGACAGTCACAGAAAGATATATGGGGGACAGGAAAACCTGTAGTTAGTCTTCCCATCTGCAGTGCCAAGAGGTGGCTCAGAAATGCTTGCTTGCTTCTGAGTTTCTTGCTTGGATTCTAGTAAATAAGCATTTGGAGAAGTCTGAACTTCTGAAGGGAAGACACCTAATTTTGCTCAAGAGAAGTCCCACTTATGCTTGGCGTTGTGGTTATAGTTGGTCATATCTTCCCCAAGCACCATGAGCAGCAGCAGAGGGAATCCATGTCTATGTGCAGTCAGTGTCAACGGTCTTCCCCGCCTACATGCGTTCTCTTCTCCATTCACCTAGTGTTAGAAGGTGATGGCGCAGGGTAGATGCAGCGCAAAACTCTGAAGTGCTGAATTTAATGCTATGCTTGACTACTCTTAAGCAGCAGGATGCATAGTGTTTATCTGAACAGCTTAAAAGCAGAGCTATTAAGAATGGCTTTCCAAATGTGGGGCTGGATCTGAGGAAGATGAAGTCATCACAAGAGTTCCTCATGTGAACTGGAGATCTGGCAGATTGCTTCCTCAGTCAGAAATATTTGCCTTTTATTGTGTTCCCCGTCGGTCAACACTGATGCCCAGCTATAAGGAAAATCAGCTGTGAGATTGAAAGAGTGAAATCCAGATTATTTCTGAAACCTTTTGCATGTGGTTGAAGGCTCAAGATACCACGCTGCACAGCTGTGTTCTGTCCATGGGGAATCAAACTGAGACTGGAGGTGGCTTTCCAACTCATGACTGGCTCTGGGAGCGTTTCCCATAAATAAGACTATCCACAATGCAATAGTGTGCAGGGCAGACTTCCTCTTCACTTTACCTCCCCTCCTTTCCTGGGCTACACTCTTGATTGAGAGATGATGGTGTAAAGTTGGCTATGAAATCTAGGCCATTTATATAAGTCTTCTGCACTTGGAGAGCCCGCCCCTATTGATGGTTAAATGAACTTTTTCCAGTCTTAGAAATCCAGAATAGCATAAAAGTAGAATGAAGTCTATGAAGGTGTAATATAGCTGTGAGCTGTCCATGTTCATCTCAAAGACACGTTAATTCTGAAGTCTAAAGAAGGCAATTTTTATCTCTGACAACTAGTGGGTGGTGTTTGGGCAGGGTTTTGGTGGAAAGCCTGACCTCCCCACCCAAGATGTCTGTGGGACAGCACGAGCTCTCTCATTCCTCTATGCAACACCATTAGCCAGAGCATCAGCGAGAAGGGGGCAAAAGCTCGACAAAGGAAGCATTTTAAAGGAAATTCAGAAAGTGGGGTGTGCATCCCAAAAAATGTCTCAGCATCTTTTACTCTGCTTTCTTCCATGCTCAATGCACAGATAGAAAAGACTGGGGGGGATCTGGGAAACTCCTTTTCCAGCACTGTGAACAGTACAGAAGCAAGACCTTGATGCAAAACATTACGGTGTTTGCATCAGCCAACTGGCTCTGAAGATAGTCAGGGTGAGCTGAGCCTATTTACTAGCAGGAAGAACAGCTGCCGCACAGGGCTACTGACGTTTTCTGCTCTCAGATCTGCACTGTGGATCTTGCCTTCTGCTTTCCTGATGAGAGGTCCTTGCATGTCTGAGGGTGCAGGTCCGTCTCTCAGAGCCATGCTCCGTGCAGGCCTGAGGGAAGCATGCTTTCTGAATTGTGAGTTGCTATGCTGGGTAAGGAAATACTTTAACCCTTGTGTGCTTTAGATGAATGTCTCATTGTTGCCAGTCTGATTTGTGTATTGGATTTTCCAGAGCATCTATTACTCTTGGTTTTGACTTGAACTACTTTTTATTTCCCTGCAATGCACAAGGTCAAGGCAAAGTTCTAAAGGACTTATGAGCTACACCTGTAGCTTGTAGTTGTAACTGTAGCTTATAGGTAACTGAAAAGTGAAACCAATGAGGAAGGTCTGCTGCACAATGTGAGGCTGGACCCTGACTCGGGGAGCTTGGTCCTTATGATCAGAAATAAGGAGGCATGTAAATGTGATGGATGGCTACCTGACCATAGGCTGTGTTATGTACTGTGGTCCATGGTGTTATGGACTGACATCTGCCAGGAATGAGCAACCAGCAGGAAAGCCTCTGCTCCAGCACCGCAGGTCCATGGGACTGTGATGTGACCAGGGCAAGCTGCTACCATGAGCTTCTACTTACCGGCAAAGTGATGGGCTGTCTCCTTGAGGAGCACCCTTTACTCCAGCTATTTGCAGGGTGGGTTGGCCACTTCTGGAGAATTCCCTGCTATCGATGCCCCTGTCTCTGCTTGGTTTTGGTTGAGGAAAGAAGACAGCTGGTTTGTCTCCCAAATGAGGATATGGCATGCATTGGCATCACATGGGTCTCTATGTGCCTTTCAGTTGCAATTACGAACACCAGAGGAAGGGTTTTGAGACAGCTATGTGAGTGCTTCACAGAGATTCACATATGTAGCAAAATAAAGGAGTAATTCCAATTGCTGGTTTTGTAGCTCTGATGTACGATGCCTTCTTTTGCCTCTCACCATTGGCTCTGTGACTGTCATCATCCCAGGTGAATTGTATTTTGGCTGAAAACTATGTTTTTGACCGAAAACAGTGATGCAGGAAAACTTTAAATGTTTTCTTCTGACATTTAGAAGCAAAATAAGCTTTCATTTTTCCTGTTACATTGGTTATTTTGAGTTTTACTTTAAGTGCAACTTTAAAGACTTACAGAAAGAAAATCTAATACCAAATTACAAGGACTAGCTTGGAGTAAAACTCTACATTTTGGTTGCTCTGAAGCACTTTATTGTTTCATTTTGTCAAGACAAAACTTAGACTAATCCTCCTTCCCTCTTTTTCCCCTTTTCCAGCATACTAGTTTTTTGGTGTGTGGTTTTAAAGCTGAAACTTATGGGGGGAGACAGCAGGTAGCATCAAGGAGTAGATCTGAGTGAATCTAATGAGGTGTCTTTTTACCTTCCTGTCCTCATAGCTGATAGAAGTTCAGTGTCGGGAATCCGTAGCTTTTAAAATTGTACTTATGAGGAATAAAGTTTTGCTTTGAAGCTGAGGCTTTCATTGTTTCAGCTGAATGTAATCAGGTATGCTTTACCTCTGGTGAAAATCAGTGCATTTACACCATGGTTGATTTTTCTTCTTTAAAACAAGCTCTAAGTTTTCATCCTTGCATGCACCCTTCCTCCTGCAGCATTCACACACCTTACTGAATGTCTGAATTTGACCCATTGGTGATGGTAGCTATTGTTGTTGTTATTATTACGGTCCTGCTAAATCAATGGGTATTAATTAAGTTAAAGCAGCATGAGTGGAGTCAAGTGAACAGAAAATGTACTGAAAATACTGTTCTGAACTCACAGCTGCACCTTTGAAAGCTGAACTAGGCACTTTATCTGCTAGGTTACAGTCTCTGGTTATCATCTATGGGAAATTAAAGGTATTATTTTTACCACCGGAGGGCTCCCATATTTTTCCATTAATGCAACAGAAACATATTGAAAATGGCTAATACTCAGGTGATAAAACCCATGAAGTTCAGACAAAGTATGTTCCCTACTTTGCAGCAAGATCTGTATGCACAGGACCTTTGAGAGAAATGGGAATAACTGCTGTATTGCTGGTTTGACAAAAGGGCAGGGCAGATCCTGTGATGAACAGACTCTTATTTGGTGGTGATAGCAACCAAGCAGTATTAAAAATGTGGAGTTTTGTCACTGGATAGAAAGCACCAGATCCTTAGCTGGGGGTGGGGGTAATGGCAGCTCAACAGGGCTCTGTGAGGATAACGTGAAGATACCAACTTACCTGAGGTGAGGACGTGGCCCAGAGGGGGCAATTGGTCCTGCACAGAAGCATGATTTAACCTGCAGAAGTCCTGTTTGTAGTGAAGCGTAGAGGTTGTGTTTGAATGAATGCGTGTGTATTTCACCCTTTGAAAAGAGGCGGTGGGTTTAATGATTCTCAGTTTACGTCATTCCTCTTTATCCCACTGGCAGCTCACTATAGACATTGCTCATGCTCCAGTGGAAGAACCTGGATGGACTCTGTGCATGTTCTGAAATAAATATTTTGCTGACTTGGTTACACAGTCCTGGGAAATAGCCATGTAGATTTGTGTATGCTGTACCAGCTACATACAATAAATAAATTAGGTCAATGTAACAGGAACATGCAGGGCCAGGGGCAGCATCACTGAATATGAATGGATCCCATTAAATTCTACCAGCAAAGATGTTGGCCTTATGAGAGCAGGAGAAGCAGATTTTGCAAATTTAGATGGGAGAAGGAACTGATTTCTTAACATGTTAGGAAAGTGTAAGAGTTTATCTGTGATGGACCACACCTGTGTTAGTCTGGAAGTGGAGTGTCAGAGAGCGAGCGCATAGTTCAAGTTGGGATCTGCTGAGCCATATACAAAGTGCACTATAGTATAGAAGGGCATTATTGTCGTATAAGGAAAGGTTTCACCAGGATGAGATGGGGCACTGAGGTGCCCAGGCCCCTTCCCCAGCACATAGCTCTGCCCATGCAGTTTGGGAGTTGTAACAGGAAGGCAACGCAGGGACATGCTCTAAGCCAGTGTCAGACAAACCCCAGGCTAACCAGACAAACTTCCTGCTAACCAGCAGTGCCACTGCTCCTTGACCACAAAGTCCCCAAGACCATTAACCCTGTGCCTCTCCACTTATCTGGGGATCCCAAAATTCCTGCTGTTGCCTTCCAGAAGACAGCAACACAGATGTGCTTAGACTGATTCTGAAATCTGGACTCAGAAATGCCAAAGCAGGGAAGTAATTTGCTTAAAACTCTTTTTTTTTTTTTCTTTCTGAAGAAAAGGTAGATATGGAATGACCTGAAAAACATTTGCATTTGGTTGCATTTTCTCAGGGGGAAAAAAAGTTCTGAACAAGTCTAAATATTGTACTTTCTCTTATTTTTTTAATAAAATGCCTCTATTCCTTAATGGAAAGTACTGCTTCATAGAGAATGATAATTTTAATGCTTAAAATGAAAAAAACCCAACAAACCCACAAAACCTCAATAAGAAAAAATATTTCATTTTTAATAAAGAGAAATGTTTCTACTTGTGCAAATATAGACGTACATATTACAGCCTTTTGGTTAGGCCATTTTGGAAATATATTAGGACACTAGGGAAGGGGAATCACAGTAAATTACCCTTCTCCCCCTTTGCTTCTCAATTTTTTTTTTTGCAGCTAGTATTGAAGCAGATATCACTGATGTGCGTGGATCAGTTCCTGGTGATATTAATGCTGTCTTGCTACTGGTCTAATATATGGCCTTGAACATATCAGTCAGCTTCACTGTGATTTAGTTTATTTAATTTGAATATGATTACCAGAAAAAATTAAGCCTGGAATTAGCACCATAAGATCATCAGATCCATCTCCCTACCCTAGGGCAAGACCCATTCTACCTCAGATGGGTATTTTCTAACTTTCTAACTAATTTTCTATTCTTAAAAGCTTTCAGTGATGGAGATATCATGGCTTCCCTCAGCAATCTGCTCCAGTGCTTCACTAGCTTTTAGCACTAGTTCACATCACTAGAAACTTTGTCCTCACACCTACTCTGGATCTTCCTGCAGTTTAAGCCTTGTTCTCCTCTCCATGTTGACGTGGAGAAGGGCTTAGTGCCTTCCTTTTTGCCCAGTTTTTTACCTGCTAGGAAGAAGTTTCTCCTAAGCCTTCCAATCTCTAGGCTGAACATCTCCAGTTCTTCCCAGCTTTTAAGGTCATGCTTTCCAGATCTTGGACCAGTCTTGCTTCTTTTCACAAATAGCTCATTTGCCAACATCTCTCTTGAATGCTGGGGTCCAGACCTAGATTTAATATTCCAGCTGACACCTCACCAATGCAGAGAGGTCTGACATGCCCGATCATCTGCGTTCCTCTTTAAACTATTAATGAGTCTGTTTTGTTTGGGTTTTTTTCCCCCCCCCGAACAACCTTGCACTGATAATTCCTGTTCAGTTTGAGCTTTTTCTGCAGAATTTCTGCCTCACTTACTGTTCCTGATCCCATATTTGTGCTATTGGTTATTCTGCCGAAGTGAGGCAACTTGTTTGTGTCTGCACTCATTTACATCCAAGGAAATGTTAAATAACTCCTTTGCACAGGAATTGAAGAAGACACCTCTGCCGTCCAGTTGGAATTTAAATAGGGAGGAACTATCCCTGCAGGAACTTGGTAATGCCACACTGGTAAATGTGGCTGGTCTTGCCAACATGTGGTAAGTGTTATGACTGCAAAAATCAAAGATTTGAGCTTAGGGCTCCCCTGAGCAGCACTCACTAGAACTGCCCAGGTTCAGTCTGTTGTGAATGGAGTCAGCGCTTGAATACAGCTATGCCATTTCTGTCAACACTGGATGGTCTTTGCAAGTCTCTTGTCCAAAAATCAACGTAATAAGAGCGTCTTCAGCTAATAAAACCATAGAAGGTTACAGAACAAGGTGGTTTGTCTGTAGGCCAGGTAGCATGATTAACAGTGGGCATTTAATTGATTCTGATGTCTTCAATGATCAGCATCGGAATGGATTATTGCCTCCCAGCCCAGATTTACTGTTGATGATGTACCATGTCATACCACTAAAGTGTCTTGAAGGTGACTTCTGGCCAGCACAATATCATGCAACTCCATTGTAATGACATTTTGTGACCAAAAAAAAAAAAAAAAAACCCAAACCAAAAAAAACCCCAAAAAGCCCAATGGCATGCTTTAGCTCACCAGCCACATAGCTGCACTGTGTCCTGAAAGGTGGCCCTTTCCAATGGGGCAGCCCTGGAACTGCTGCAGGTCATTGTACCTATGCCCCAATTGTGGGGAAATGAATCACATAGCTTTAATTTCATCTTTCGTCTTAGTAAAGAAGGGGAATGTTGCAAAACAGCCACAACCATTCACATAAAAAAATCCCTTATGCTTTGCTTTGATTTTTTCCTGGATTTTGATGTTTTTCATTAAATGAACACACACACCCCCCCCAACCTTAAAAAAAATTCTTTTCTTCCTTTCTCTCTCATTCCTTCTCTTTCTCATGAAAATGTCATTTTGGGGCAGTGCAAGCCTTTACATTTAACCAAAAAAGGACATCTTCTGTTTTAGCTATGTTCAGCGCTTTTTCTAATGTTGGTCCCTTTTTACACAAAGGAAATATTTTTGACTCATAGCCAGGAAGTAATGTTTGGAGGACATTGAACTCGTGTCCTTCAGCATTTTCACAGCTATTTCAGAGCTACCTGTATTTTCTAGCTGAAATGGTCTGTCAAATTGATTGGAAGGTTTCTGGAATTTTCTCCTTATTCTTAAATATCACCTAGTAGGGATGTGGGAGGAAATACCTCCCTTGAATCCAGCAGGAGAGAAATCAAGGCGCTTTACAGCCCCTTGGCTCTGTAGTTCACTATTCAGAGTAACTTCTTGTTGTGGTTCACTGTCCACCAGCTTTTATCACACAGGACTTGGTCTTGTTGGCTCTTGTGGTGTGTGTGTAGGGAGGGGGAATATGAAGGTCCTGTGCTGAGTATATTCACTTCTGCTCCTCGGCTTCCCAAGTTCCCATGGCCAATTTGCTACCAGGGAAGTCTGTTTGGATGGGGTTTACAGCCCTTGATTGGCAGTGACTGACAGCTGAAATGGCAGGTTGACTTCAATGCAAATCCAATTTCTCCTGCTTTATTAGTGCTTCTTGAGTACTATTTTGCAACGGTGAAGCCAATATGATTTACTGAGTGAATTTACACTTCAGTGATGTAGCAAGAGCTATGGTAATGAGTGAAAGCCAGCTTAGATGAATAGCAGTGCTGCTACCGCTTACCACTGTGATGCCTTCCCACCTGGCTGAAATTGCCATGAGGGCCACATGCTGTTTACGTGGTATGTGTGAAAGGGCTCTGGGCTCCAAGCTCTTCTCTCGGGGATTGTCACCTCTCAGTGGGCGTCTGTGATGGTGATGTACCACTGGTAGTTTTGTGTGCCCTGTTTGACCACCTTGGGCGGAGTCTTGGGGCTCCCATCTTTCCATTGAGCTGGGATCATCTCTTACTACCGGAGGTAGAGTGAGCTTTTCCATCCTGCTTTCCCTTTTTCCCACTACTGTGGTCTGACAGCCAAGCTGACCTGCTTGGGGGTTTTTTGACCACATTTTCCAGTGTTTATAAAAAACAAAATATAGTTTGAGTAAAACTTCTGGTTTCTGAAGCCTTATCTTAAATACGTTCCTTTTTTATCTTAAGGGACTTGTTAAAACTCAATTTGTTTTAACCAATGCATTTTCAAAACACGAATCTACTGGTTCCTGTGTTATTAGCCAAAAATGGCCTTTACACTCTGGCACTGATCTCTGAAATGTGTTCTTACAAAATGTGTTTTTAAATCAGTTCTTTTTCTGTTGAGGAAAAATTCCCCAACCCTTTGCTTACTGCACGTTTTACTTCTGAGCGATTAAAAAAATTGCTATGAGAGGTGTTCTGGTTTTTGTCATGACTAATGCTGAAATGTAAGAAGCCAACCCCTGCCTTTATAGTACAGCTGCTCGGTGTGGGATAAGTAAAGGCAACAAGAGACCCCAGCTGTAGGTCTTTGGGCCATAGACTGTCTGCAGTGTTGGCTGAACCCCTGAGCTCAGTGCTGTGCACAACAGCAGTTCATAACAAAAATGGGGTGTGCGATAAGTATTTCCCCTTAGCCCTCCAGGAACAGTGTGAAGCAGGTGACTGGGAGGACTGGACTGGTGAGAATATTTTTTGTGAAGCTTTTTCCTTGAAACACAATGTAGTTTCATTGAAATCAAAATGTCTGGTGGGAGTATAGGAAAGTTGCAATGACATGAGAATTTCCTGAGTGGAAGTTAAGCTGCCTGATCTAAACTAGCAGGAGAGAAAGTGACCTAGTATGGTTAATAAATTTGTGCTCTGGGCATGCTGGGGCAAAGGACAGAGTCAAAATCAAGTCCTAGTACAGAGTGATTCAGAAGATGAACAAGGCCATACGCCTCTTCCATCCCAAGTGGACACTTTAACTGGTGTGGAGGTACAGATCACTTCTGTTGGACCTGTTCCAGTCTTTGTCAGTGACTAGTAGTTGGCCCAAGCCAAGGCTGGACTATCTGCCTTGTGCAGGACCCTGGTCCACAAGCCAGGCTGGTGGCCTCTCTTGGAGTGGGGTGAGAGCTGGACCTTCGACCTAGTACTGGCTACCTGTGTTGCTCTGCACTGCAATGGCTATGAAATGTTTTGCTTTTATCCAAACCTTGCAACATTTTGTAGATATGGTATTTTGGTTTCCTTGGAAGAAGTTTGGGAGTTCAGGCAACAGTCTGCTGGGACCCGATGTTTTGTCTGTTCCTTTATTCTGCTTTCTTCTTGGAGATCTGTGGGCATGACTTTCCAAGCAGTGCTGGGGCCCATTCTTTGTCCCTTGACTGAGTCTCAAGCAGCTCTGAGGCACTCAGCCCTTCTGTCTGATTGAGTCTCATTTGCCTGTTTTACTGCAGTCTTGCCTTTCTCCTTGTTTTGCATTTTCCCTTAATCCATCCTTCAATGTGATGTCAAATACATCTTTAAAAATCCAGACATGCCACCTTAGCCTACCTCCCAATCTGGTCCTGTAAAAGTCATAGGTGTTTGCTGTGTCTTCTGCACACACCTGCATGATGCTGCAAAACTCCCTTTGTTAAAGAAACAGGGTTTCCTTGAGAGATTTGTGCATAGTAGGTGGGTTGTCAGCAGCCAGCACACACATGTAAAGAAAACTTGCATATGAATGTAGCTTTCTGCCTCAGATGCAGGCTTCTTGCAAGGCTTAGGCTTCCATTTGGGGAACAGTTATATGCCTTGTTTGGTTTGAACATCCTCAATCTGCTCACGCAGGCAGATGGCTGATTTGTGAGCTGACGACTTTTTGTTACCACTGTGTTTGGGTAGCACAACATAGAGGTTAATATTTTCAGGGAAGTCCAGAGTTGTGACTCTGGGCTTGACCAAATAAGCGTTGTGGTGCTAACCCTAGGGGTACCAGTGAAGACAAATCTCCATGAATCTGCAGGTCTCCAGCCCTTAAGTCTCCTTTTGAGATTTGAATTTTGTCCTGCTGGACATTCACTTCCTCCTCAGACTTCACAATGTCCCTTTCTCTCATCTAAATTTACCCTTCCCTTCTTTGTGCCAGGTTAGCCTTGGCTTATGTTTAGAGAATTTCCTTTAAGATTGGCCCATCCTGTCTTTTCTTCAATACAGGTTCTTGTTTTCATGTCCAATTGTATCAATATCAAGGCGTCCCCATATGTTTTTCTCACAGACACTGGACTACACTCTTACGGGTTATGGTAAAGCAAGGCAGGACCTCCCCTGAGAGCTCACCATCCAAGCAAGCTCCATGGCTACAGTGGTAAGAAGTAGAGCCCAGCTCCCCTGTCACCCGGACCGCTGCCTTGATTGTTATGAGCTTCTCAGTACTTCCTCTTTTGGGAAGCTTTTTTTGCTCCCCAATCTTCCTTAAGATATGGTCAACCTGTCCGCATCTCCCCAAGGCCTCCTCAAGCCCTTTGGTTTTTATTCCAGGACACTTGTACTGTATTTTCCTGTTCTTTATTCCTTTATTACCTCTTGCTGCGAAGTCCTTGCCTCACTTAATTGCGTTATGGCTTGGATCCATCTGTATTCTTTTTCTGGGAACATTCCAACATGCTGCTCTCCTCCCTTTCTTGGTCTGAGGCTTCACCTCTTTTGTAACCTTTCATGAGCTTTGTGCAGCAGACATGAGTGAGGTCTCAGCCTTTCCCCATCCCCACCTGTCCTAAGGTTGCATTTTGGTCTACCCACCAGGCTGGTATATCTACTGCATGTGGTTGGTACATTCTTTTGACTTTAGAGTCTTAGGCAAAGTTATTTGGACCATTAATGTGGTGACTTAGCCTGGCATTTTTGTCTGGCTGGCTTCCTTCCTGTTGCTGTTTTACCATCTTTAGCCCACAAGTTTGCATGGAAAGGGGGCAGGACATTGTCCAGGGAGGTGACTGGGAAGTAGTGGTGTTTGGCCTCAGGGGTTGTGCTGGTGAAGGCCACTTGACCACCCCTCTCCACAAACACGTGTGCCAGGCGGTGTTGGCAGATCCTCTTGTTTGGTTTCATTTGTTTGCCTTTTGTGGTTTTTTGTAAAAAGCCAGCAGTAGCAGCAGCAGCAGCAGCTGTACGGCAATGGCACAGCCGCTCTATTCCTGGCCAAGAACCCTGTGAAATTAATCCACATCTCGCTGAAATCCTACCCCGCTTTCGGGTCACTGCCTCGTTCCGGCACCGCGGAAGGCAGGGATCCCGTGATGATTTATTACCAGCCCCAACGCACATATTATTATGAAATGAGTTTATTACACTCTAAATCTCCTGTTAATGTGCTACTGTTTTAATCCCTTTATCCAATTTTCAGTCTCTCAGGCTTGGCTGCTGTTCACTTGCACAAAACTCTCCATTCTGAAGGTTTTATTGTACGATATCCATATCCATTTATCCTGCTTTAAGGCTGCAGCGCTGAGGCTCTGATGAGGAGGGGGAGCATGAGAAAGGGATGGGAGAGGCAGGAGGGGATGGGCCAGGGCCTGCATGGAGGGAGAGGAAGAGAACAGTCTGGCTTGGCCTGTAAGGGTATAAAAAAGAGTTGAAGTGGGTAGAGGAAGACAGTGGGGGGGAAAGAGGAGCAGAGCTGACTTTAAGGGGAGCAGCAAGGATAGCTACTGAATTAAGGACTGAGGGAACAAAGTGAAGGCACTTTGGTAAATCATATAATAATTGGGTAAGAGAGCAAGGGGCCTTAGCCTCTGCTTTGAGACCACCATGAATCAAACAGCTCAAGAAGTGGAGAAAAAGACAGGGCGGAAAGAGAGCAAAGACAGGGCGGAAAGAGAGCAAAGACAGAAAATGAAGGAAAGGACAAAAGGAAGAGTGTGTGGAGGGATGGGAGAGGAGGAGCATGAGGCTAAGTGGGAGGGCATGAGGGAGGAGACCTGGGGGGGAAAGGGCTGTTTGAGAGCCAGGGTGGAAAGAGCATGCTCTGGGATGCACAACAAAAAGGTTTGGGCAATGGGGCAGTGATCTCCCCGATCAGTAGTCAGGAACCGGCCCCAGCGTGGACAGAGGGAAATGCTTCATGGGAGTTTCTGTGGATGAGATCAGTGTTGCCACGGAGAGGTGCCCCACAAGGTTCAAGCATCAACATCTCCCCCATATGCCTATGTACTCAGCCTTCCTCCTCTCCAGCCTGGCCTTGCAGGCTGGTGACTGTCCCAACCAACCATTTGGAGGAGGCCCACTGAAGGGACGAGGTGATTCTTGGCATTTCACACCATTGGCTGGAGGGAGATTGCTCTGCAGTGTTGTGGCAGATGATGAGGGTTGAGTACTTACACGCAGCCCTCAGACCAGAGAGGGACATGGCTGCAGCAGAGTTGAGATGAGAAGATGGGTCCCAGAACAGATCCCTAGAGACAGCCCTCCACTCCACTGTGGCAAGTCTACAGGTGCTACTTTCATTTACTCTGGCTATGGATCCGACCTAGAGCCATAGTGAAAACCAGTAAACAGACCTGTGCTTATCCAGCCCTGCTGTTGGCTGTGGCTACGTGTGCATCAGAATAAAGAAGTTGCCCAAGCCATAAAGCAGCACTGCTGGTGGTGGGAAACTTCAGAGGCAGCAGTGCACAGCTCTGCTGTTGGTTTGCTGTAGTGCCGAGGTACTTTCAACACCACCAGCTATGGGATGAGCACAGTGACCCTAGCCCATCTGATCCATTTATAGGTAGAAAGAAATAGGTTGATGCACGTGGGCTGGTACTTTGTGGCCACCAACTGTGGCTTGCAGGAACCTGTGGGGAGACTGCTATTGTGCGAGATATTTTTTTTGTACCTAACTCCCTAGGTTGCATTAAAAATCACAGCCACAGAGCACGGTGATAAGTGTCTGCACTGGAATGTTCCTCTGCTGGTTTATGCCCTCTTGTTGTACAGACCTATAATATACTATGCACTGTCCAGTAGGTATTTGTGCAAAAATCTGTGTTACATTTTGCACAGAAGAATACATAGCAGAGTGCAAGGTCATTAAACTTGTTTCTGATTAAGTGCAAATCTTTATGGCTCTTCCTCCCCCCACTTTATTGTACTTATAAAACAAAATAAGAATAAAATGTATGCACAAAGTTTGAAAATCAAGATATAGAAGAAGGGAACACAGCTAAATAAAACTCCCCAAAACTTTGGGAGGAGTGGAAAAATCCCCAAACTTTAAGCCAGAATAGAGAGGCAAAGAGATTTACTTAAAATAGCACAAGCTCTTGTGATGGAACTGCTGAGTAGCTAATGTCCTTGGCTTTTTTAGCTAGCCAGTTATTTAAAATAGCTCCTGCCCATAGTGTTTGCTTTATGGTGTTCCCCTCCTTCCTTCCACCTATTCTTTCATTTTCTCCAGAGAGATATTTTATCAGATCTAGCCACTGAGAGTAGGAGAGACAGAGATTAAATGAGATGGTTAGGAGGCTAATGTTTTCAGTCCATGGGAGGGATTCAGAAGCTGAAGAGGCTTCTTGTAGTTCAGCCCACACTGGAGAGCTGGACTTGCCGCATCTCTGATGCGCACACAGGATTAGTTGAGGGAAGGGAGCGCAAAGTAAGTGTTAGAGCAGAAGGTCTCAAAGGGTCTGCGAGTCTGGGCTGGGTTCTGGTCCTAGCACTGCTTCCAGACTCACCACCTTGGGCAAGTCAAAGACCTGTTTTGTGCCTCAGTTTCCCTTCTGTACAAGGTGATAATGACTTGATGGAGGGTGCTCAGTGGATCACTCTGAAATACTTGAAGACGAGGAGGTCTGCTGACATCCAATATTCATTTGGATTTTGTAACCAATGTGGGTTTTAGGTCTTTAATAAGCAGCAAAAGCCTTTCACTGACCTTGGTGAGGATTTCTGCTGGGTTCTGCCCTGTGTTTTGTGGGGGACTGGTGGGCTGGGGCAGGTGAAGAATTAGAGAAAGCCACCAGCAGGAAACCAGTGCCTTGGTGTTCATCCAGCCCAGCTGAAGCAAGCGACCATGCTCGGGGATCCTGCCAGATCAGGACTTCACCAGGCCCACGACTCTGCCCTTGTTGCAACACCCAGCTGGCTTCATCGTGGCCCTTTCCGAGCGTTGCCATTGAGTCCACTAGATAGCCCTACCTTGCTAGCCTTCCATGCCCTCTTTTTCCTCACCCCCCTGCTCCCCCCTCCACCCCTCACCCTGCCTGGTTGTCTGCCTTGCTCCTCAACTCCCTCCTGCATCTTCCCCCTCCTCCCACACCCCACTCCTCCTTTTCTCCCCCTCTTCCCGTGACTCCAGCTCCTGCTNCCCCCTCCCGCGCTCTCCCTCTCATGTCGAGGACTTGCCTCTACTCTCTGACACAGAAGCCTGTATCACTTCCAAGGCTCCTGCTGTCAGCTGGGGAATAGATAAAGATAAATGATATTATGTTAAATTCCACTTAATGACAAATTTTTAATTTTCTGAACATGGTCATTTTCTGGCTAGTGAATCAAGTGTAGGGAGCTAATTACATGAAGATCTGAACAAAAATAACTCCTAATTTTCAAGGATAATGGAAGAGAAATGTTGGAGATTAATGGCACTATTTATCTTTTTTAAATTTCTATCTTTCTCTGTGATAGCACTGCTCCCCAAGGAAAATATTCATAAAATGAAATTGAAGTCGTAACTTAATAGGTTATTAAAATTTTTGAGTGCATATCACTTTCCTTCCGCCGCACTGTAAATTTAAATTGAAGTTTGCGGCTCCTCGAGTCACCAGCGGAGTTTTTTTTATGATGGCACAATAGAGGGAAACATGCATCTTTGTCAGGAGGTATTTGCTATTCTAATTTTATGGCAGGCCGGATTATCAGAAAGGAATGTCAGAGCACGGGGAAGCTGACAACACTACAGCCTTCAGCCATGTGTTTCCATTAACGCCCAAAGCCGTCCAGGGGTTTCTCTGGACTGTTATTTTCCATTTCAGTCTTTTATCTTGATTTAAAGTGAGGGCGCCGAAAATTCAGCTCCTGTCATTTTTCTCACTCTCTCTCTTTTTCTCACTTTCTCCCTTCCCACTCCTTTTTTCTTTTTTTCTTTCTCTGCCTCTGCTCACTGCCTCTCTTCCATCTTCCCCCCCCCCCATCCTCCCCCCCGACTCTGGCGGGAGATCCTCCCTCTGTGTCCCTGTCCCTCCCCTACATGTCTGTGGTCCTTTGGGTGTAAAGCTTCAGGGAGCAATGTCTGAGGATGGGGGCAGGGAGGAAATTTTTCCTCAGTTCTCTAGAAAGGGGCTGCCTTAAGGCTCCATCGAGGAGCATGGCACACAGGGCTTCCTGGGCAGCGCATCGTGCCATGGTTTTAGTCAAGTATAAATTTGATGCCTGGCTTGGCTGTGTCAGATGCTAGTGCCAGGAATAAGGCACTTTGTGGTGTCAGATCCTGCTACCTCAGTGGGAGGCAGCTGGGGCAATGGGCATGGGCAGCACATGAGGGAATATTCAATCCTTCTTCTTTTCCACCAGCTTGCTGGGTAGTATCAGCCACCTCACTTCGCCTGCCTTTCCCTGCATGCCTGGTTTGCACCATGGGGCAAAGTCTTTTACTTTGTGCCTGCACTGGTGTGCTGCTGGAGTTTCCCAGCCACTGCCCAACTCCACTGCAAGTTGAGGCACTCTTCAGCAGGGTTTCAATACACTGAGGATGGGGCTGCTCAAACCTGGGCAGCTCTGTTGGTGCGTGTTGCCTCCTTGGAGGTCTCCCTCACCAGTGTGGGGCAGGCTTGACCTGTTCCTCTTTGGCCCTGTCCCTTTTTCCCCGCAAGAACACGTTCACCTCTGAGGCTCTGAAGGTTTTAAACCAGGGACGGCACAAAGCCAAGACTCCTCTTAAATGAAGGTTCAGCTCTCCCTGAATCACCAGCCTGGTACAATTCCTCTTGGCTGAAGTGGATGAGCCTGGGCTCGGACTGCAGGGATCCACTTTGGGCTTCTTCTGAATGGGAAGGGGTCAAGTTGTTTCTGCTACCCCTGGTCTCTCCACATGTGGGACCTTTCACGCTCTTTGTGCAGGTGGAAGGTTTGGGTTGGTTTTTTGGTGGGAGGTTTTGTTCGGCATGTCTAGAGCCAAAGCCAGTAAATTACAAAACAAAACCCCACTGGCATTGGTGTAATGTTCTTTTTATTTTTATTGCCTTGTGGGATTGTTGGATCTGTTAGGTTTTATTCCACTAAAGGACAGCTAAACCTCTGCCCTTCAACACCTCCCCCTCCAAATTCATATCTCCTAAAATGTCATGACGCCAGATGCTGAAGTTTGAAGAGAAGCAGCAAGTATCAAAAGGCCCAGAATAAAGCTAGGAAAGTGGGCATCTGCAGCAAGCACCCCAGTTTTTGCCAAGCTCTAAAGGGACTGTGACAGCAGTGTCTTCTTTGCAGGCCTAGCTGAGGTCTCAGGGCTGTGTGTGCCAGGAGCTGGGGTATTGTGGTGCCCAGTGTGGCAGTGCTGCCAAGGAATGAAAGATGCCAGTACCTCTGGACATGACTGCCTGTGTGAACTACAGGGCACACAGCAACTTGATTTTTCTCCTTGGGATCTGGTCGTGCAGCCATAGCTTCCTCAAGCTGCTACCTTGAAGGAAACTGGACATGTACCAGGCTATTCTGGAAAATGTACCCTGGAGGCCTGATCCTGGTGGAACTAGTGTCCGTTGGACAGATGTCAGCATCGTCCCTGGTGCCCAGACTGCATGGGAGTATTTGTTGATTGCCCCATCCCTTCCACTCCATCCATGGACAATGACACTCACTCAGCCCATGCTTTCTTTACCAGACCAAATGCCCACATCTCTCCTCTGTCCAGTCTGAAGTGACACAGTTGATGGGAGTGAGAAAGTATCAGTTCCTGCTGGCCTCACTGCTCTTGGCTAGAAAATATGTACGTTTTTTGGAGGGCCCCAGCAAGGAAGGTGCTGCAGAAGAGCAAGGGATGTTTTGGAGTCCTGCCAAGAGGCAGAAAGCTGGAGGCTTGGCACAGCTGGCAGCAGAGGACATGCTTCTTCTCTGCCCTGTGAAACTGGACAGGTCCTGACACTGCTCCACACTCCATAGTATGCTCTGTTAATTCAAGGCTAGAGAAGAAGCTGTAGGGTTCAGGTAGTTTCTTGGCAGCTCACCTCTGCACCCAAGAGAGCTCTTGTCTCCTGGTTGCACAAGGAGTGTGCCAGCCCTGCTCTGCTGTGCACCTGCAGGCTGGAGAGCCTGGACCATCTGTGTTTCCTGACACTGCTACATCCTGCTCTCCCTGGTCAGCACCAGAGATGGGTTTTCAGGAGAAGCTCTGGAGAGCATTCCCACAGATCCTGACTTCTGCCAGAAACAGGGAATAGGGGAGGTTTTAGCAGGGCCTGCGCTTGCCCTGTGACTCAATGTGCTGGGTATGTGCCTTCTACCAGACATCTCAAGTTTGTCTTAGGGGTGAGTGGTGATTTGCAGTCTGGAGATGGGATATTGTGCAGACCCTTCTGGACTGATTGTCTATTCTGTGATGCCTGTGAATGGTTTGCATTTGATGAGTTTCCTCTCTTCTGTTCCCTTGTTCTGAAGCTGGTGGCAGGTGTCACAGTGTACCAAGGAAGACAGGCAGCCTGGTGCTTAGGGGACCCTGTTTCGCCTGTCTCCAGTTCTCAGGCACATCTCTGAGAGGTTTTGTAAATGGCTGCCAAGCTTCTCCCCTGCCTCAGTTTCCTTGCCTGTGTGATGAGGATAAAGGATGCTTTCCAGAGGCACCTGAGGCTTTTACCTCTTGATCTCTGTATGACATTGAGTCCTGTGGACCATGATGGAGACATGCTAAACTAAAGTTAGACCTTCAGTGTAACAGTGTGTCCTCCTTTCCCTCGCCCCCACCTTCTTCGCTGATGTGAGCAGCTTTGGAAAACATGGGTCCTTAAGGGATGAAGAATGAAATAAATGCTTTTTCATTTTTTCAGCTTCTCTTATTTTCCTTGCCCATAAGGATTCTGAGTAACAAATGAAACACGACTGCTATCTGTATGACTGATCTATTTGTATAATTCCGTCTATGGACTCAGACCCCAGAAGACACATCCAAGGAGGGAGGGTGTAGGTGGGAGAGAAACTATTTATCCCTCATGGAAACTTTTGCGTTGGCGTCGATGACAGCTCTTCGCCAGTGTGCGGGGAAAGCCAGGACTTGACTGCTGGAGATGCAAAACCTCCTGGGGAACAGTGTGGCGGCAGAATGGAAGTGGATCATGTAGGAGAGAGTGGTTTTGGTCCCTGGGAAAGCACCAGTGGATCAGATGCCATGTTGTGCTAGCATGGGAAGATGCTGGTGGGACAGGGTGTGTGAGCCCAGGAGGTTCCTGCTGGTGTAAATCAAGACAGCTCCATCGTGCCTGCAGTGTAAATCAGCAGCGCGCCCTTTGTCGTCACTGGGCCACCCAGTCTTGCCTAGGCAGGCACTGCTGGCTTTCTGAGCGGCCTTCTTACAGCTTTTCCTCTCACTGCCTTCCTCCCCTCACCTCTTGTACTTGATTTGATCTTATTAAATTGATACATAGTTGTGAGCTGGCTGGGCCATAGTAAAGCAGCCCCAACCCTGGGAGGGAGAGGAGCATCCTACCTCCCTTTGCCAGACAACAAGGCCAGTCAGCCCTCGGTAATTGAGCTTTAATAGACTCTGAGAGGGGTGTAGCTCTCCAGGGAGCGGCCTCAGCTGGCAGCCCAGGGGGGACGATGCCTATTGAAAAAGGTTTTCGTGACAACGGGGAATGGTCCTTGCTCCGTGCCGACAGACGAGGCAGAATTATCAACAGGAAACACTGGACACTCAGCCAGTACTCCTGCATGAGTGAGCGAGCTAGCTGGAAAACCTGTGTGTGGAAGTCTGAGATCTCTGAGTAAGGATGTACACTGGCATTATTCGGTGCTTGATTTCTGGGGCCCTGTCCCCCTCCTCTCTGTTTCTTGTGCACTTTCCATGTGCTCTGATCACTTATGCCTGCTTTCCCCTGTCCCCTGGGACACTCCCACCCTAGGATATTGTTTCTCTGTCCACTATAAGGATATTCCTTAAGGTCCCCCCCTCTCAGTGAGAAAGTAAATTCTCCCTGAAGGCTGAACTTCATGCCATGGGACTGTTTCCCTGATGGGCAGATAAGAGATTCTCCAGCTGGAGATGTGGAGGAGGCTCGGAAGATGGACAAGCCAGACTCCAGCACTGCCGACCTCTCCCAGTTGAACTCGCCATTTGACTAAGAGAAGAACGCACACAATCTTTCTCTTGTGTCTTTGAAAGAAAGATAGCCTGCAATGTTTTAAATGAACGAAAGCCCCAAGCCAGATGCACCTGGCAGCTACTCTTGTTTTCTGGTGGAGCTGGAGGCAAAGTGCTGAAGCAGACTTGAGCCTGGAACCCGGTAACCCTGCCTCTGGGTCCTTTGCCCCCAGCACAGGGTGACACCTTCGCATGAACATTGTCCTTTCTCTTCGCAGGCTCTTTCATTAGAAGGATAAAGTTTCTCCATCCAAGTGTCAGTAAGATCCAGATGAGTGATACAGATTTACCTCGTGACTAAGATTGGCTGTGTCTCAAATTTATGAATTCTTCTCAGATGAATTAGCAGGTGATTTCCAGATGTGGCTCCTGGTCATTAGACATGGCTGTTGTTATCAGATTTCATGTGATGTTGCATGCACTAAGAGCAGCTTCTGTGGGGTTTTATGACTTAACATGTATGATATGTGTTCCATAAACAGCACCACCTGTATAATCACATGTACCACTGTGCTTTTATGCCACTGTCATGTGAGGAGTTCACCCTGATTTGCAGGAGTGCTTCCTGCTGCCTTCACATATATTCTGCAGAAGTGTTTTTGTTGGCTCAGAGGTCACACACACTTTCCAGCTCATCTGGTTTGTGTCTTTCACCTGAAAGCACATCCACTCCTGAGTGAATGCCACAACCATCACAAGCAAGCCTGGGTTCAGCTTGGAAAAGGGGAAGATGTGAGAGTATTTGAACAGCAATGAGATGAAAGTGTATGTAGGGGTTATTTAGGCTGGATCATATGGGCAATGGATGAAATACATATATAAATTAAGAATACTTAGCACATACTATCTGCAGTCCTTAAAACATCTCATATAGATGGAAATTGGATCTAGACAGGAAATAATTTTTTTCTACGAGAATTTGTAGACTGCAGTTACTTCTGCCCCAAAATGGGATAAGAAGTAAAAATATGTAATGCTTTCACAAAGGAGTAATTTGATTCTCATCCTGACCCTATCTCCCTCTCCCTATACCCTAGTCCCAAAATTTTGTATCAGATCAAATGAAATATTTTGTTCCCAGTGCAACTTTTTACCATTTCAAAGTCCCTTTTAAGCCTAAATGGTCTAGAACTTAAAAATGAAAAGTCATTTTCAATCATAAAGCAAATGTTTTTGTTTAGAAAATGTCAGAGCTGGATGTTGCCATGGTTCCACAACTTTTTTTGTGTGTTGTTCCTGTGTCCCGCCCCCTCCCCCCCAAATTGCTTCAGGGAGAGATTGTTGTTAGAAATTGACCTGTCCCTTTGGTTTTAATGAATGAATGCTTTGGGAAGTAAGAGGTTTTCATGGAAAATTTGCACATGGTTCTAGAGGAAAAAAATTCATGTTACTCAGTATTACCAGTTCTGGAGATTTTTTTTTTTTTTTGGCCACACCATCCCAACATCGTGTGGCCAGATGAACTGTGAGCTTTAAGCTCAGGAAAAAAAAGAAACCCCTTTCCAAATCTTGTGGAAAAGCATGGAAACTAGAGTCCCATAGACTGGATTCTCTGAAGGCGTGTGAGTCCTCCTGCACATGGCCCTATCCTTCTTGAAGGTGTCATGATTTTTTAAACCAATCTCATGATTTCGGAATGGGGAGGTGGTCTGACTCATCATTTTTAAGTGCTTAGTTTTAACAATACTGCATTATTCCCAGATAGCAGATGGGCAAATGGAGAAATGTGGTGAATTGCCAGCAGCAGAGCCAAAAATAGAACCCAGATGTCCTGGTCTTGTGTCGAAGCTCCCTGGTCTCTCCAGGAGGGCAATGAGCAGGCTGCAGTGCAGGGGGATCTTCCACCCAGTAAAAAGCAAAGCCCTGATGGGCAGAGTGAATCCCCCCCAGCTCACCAATGGGTTGTGAAACACTGGAACTCTGTCCATCCGTCTGTTGACCGACAGCTCTGCACTGGTGCAGAGAGGAGGCAGAGCAGTCCGGTGGGTCCCTGCCAGCTTTGTTGTCTCTGTCCCCATGCCGTGATGTGTGGTTCTGCTGTTTCATTGCACGGAGCGGGCGGGTCGGCTCACGTGTGCCTTTTCCACCTCACTGCGTGTACCGCACAGGTCAGCTCGCCTGTGGTTTAGCGTGGCTGTGGGAAGCTGCCGGCTCCCGTGTTTAGCTGCCTTCAGGCCTAGCTAAGCCGAGGCAGTGTCTGGCTCCCCAGCCACAATCTCTCGTTAGAAAGAAATTAAAAGCCACTCAATTTTGGCTAATATCCCTCTGTAGGCCTTTAACTCCACCTGTGACTAACCCATTCATAATAGCTCTGTTTTAGTGGCTTGGGTTGATGTATCCTCAATTAATTTGGGAGGAGAGCGGCAGGGCCATATCTCTTTGTCTCCCCCTCTCTTACTCCCTGTCCTGCAGTCTGTCTTCTCCCACTATTTCATCTCTGTCATCATTTCTCCATTCATTCACTCTCTTCTCCCCTGCAGCCGCCTTTTCTCCCCCTCTTACTTTTTGGCGTTTTCTTCCCCAATTCCTGTTTGCTTGCCTTTCCCCTTTGTTCTCCTCATGTCCTTTAACGTTCCTTCTCCGGCTCTTTCCTCTTCCCCTTTTTTTCTTGGCTGGCATCGGTTTCTTTTCCTTTTTCAGCTTTCTCTTCCCTTCTTGTCCCTTTTCTCCTGCATTTGGACCCCTTTCTGTGATCCTCTCCCCCTACACCTCTCCTCTCCCCCAGCTCTCCCATTGCCGCCTCTTCCTCCTTCCCCAGGTTTCAGATGCTCATGCGATTTCTCTCCCTCTTTGTTTCAGGCGCCCCCACCCCACTCCCCACTCTCGATTATTATTAATGATAAAGGCTAAAACATCACATCAGTAATTTCTGAGTGAGTTTTGCAATGAAGCTGGGGCCTTATCAGCCCCTCCCGAGTGCCACAAATTTTACTTTTGCAATTTCACGCCTTTGGTTATTATCACGCTGCTTCGTCCCTGCTCTGCCTCGCGCTTTCCCTCCCCCCCTCCTCTGGAGAGAGTACTTAAACTTGTTTTCATTCCCTTATTCTTTATTTTTTTAATGTCCACTCTCTCTGGAGCCAGTAATGTTCTTCCTCTTTTTTCCTCTCCCATTTTCTGTTAATTCTGTGCCATCTGCCTTAGCATCTGTTAAAAATAAAATTTCCCTCACAATGAGAAGCCCTCCCTGCCTTGCCTCCATCCCCTCCCCCACAGTCTCAGCCCCCCTACTTTTCCTACCAGGGTTGTTGGAGGCTGCCGCTCTCCCTCTTGGGGTACCTCTTCATCCCTCTTCCCAGCTCCCCACCTGCCTTCCTGGGCCGGCTCAGCAGCATCTGCTGGGCGATGGGGTGGGAGTGGGAGGAGAAGTGATGAAGAAGAAGGTGCTGGGTGCAGCTGAATTACTCTCACCCCACATGTGCGTGCATGTGTGTGTGTCTTACATGTGAGTGTTTCTGTGAGTCTGGGTAGGCTACAACTAGCACTGATACAGTGAGTCAGTGCTGGGTCGAAGGGTGCGTTGTCTCCCTGGGACTGATGAGTGGGGCCACCCTGGGAATAGGACAGGGTCTGGCTGCCTGTGTAATGCACCAACTCTCCATCATCCATGCTCAGCAGATGAAGGCTGTTGTGACCAGAGCTGTGGTCAGGTGTGGATTTCGCCACTGTGGAGCAAAGCTTCTACCAACCCGGTTGACATGAGGATGAAGAAAATTTCCTGGTCCAGAAAGAAGGAGGCTTTGTTGAGATTTTTCAGAGTGATTTCCTTTTACGGCCAAGTTTAGAGTAGGAAGTGGGCCAGGCCTCTGGGATTTCCCGCTTCCATCAAGGTCTTGGCTGTGGGTCTGATACACATGTGAAGCCTCCCTCTGGCACAGTGCCTTGGAGGGGCTTTGGTTGGTACTTCCCCTGGGCAAGTTTTTGGGGATAAGGGGATAGAGGCTCTGGTCCCCATTAAAAGTTTCTTTTGTCATTTCATGTCTGATGGTTTGGTTCCCACAGCAGGAGGTTGGATCCCTCATCGAGTGTGGGGGACTCGTGTGCCGGGCTTTGAGAACTGCCTCGTGTCAGTGCTTGCTCGTCCCTGATCCAAGTCAGGCCAGAGTTTGAACAGGGATCTGGCTCTTCCACCCTGCTCACCCTGACTCTGTGGTCCCTTGGGACATGCCCTAGTTTCAGTATCAGGCCCTTCCTCTAGTCAGTCAGGGTCTTTGTAGGGTGTTTGGAGCACAGTGTTTTGGGACATTCTTAGTTCATGACACAGCATCAGTATTTGCAAAACTGCTGACAACAGACCCCTGCTCACAAGCCCCTTCCTGAGGCTTTCACTCCCCAGGGCCTTCAGCTTCTCCTTTCCTGTGATGCAGATGAAGCTTTTAAAACAACGTGGCTTAGCATCCCTTCTGCTAACTCTACCGTGTGCTCATGATCTCTGAGACAGGGCCTCGAGACTTTCTCATTTGTGCATGCCAGGAAAAGCGTGCTTACATACTGTTGTGCAGGGGTTTATCTGCTCGAGGGAAGGAAGGCCCTGCAGAGGGATCTGGATAGGCTGGATCGATGGGCCGAGGCCAACTGTATGAGGTTTAACAAGGCCAAGTGCCGGGTCCTGCACTTTGGTCACAACAACCCCATGCAACGCTACAGGCTTGGGGAAGAGTGGCTGGAAAGCTGCCTGGCGGAAAAGGACCTGGGGGTGCTGGTCGACAGCCGGCTGAACATGAGCCGGCAGTGTGCCCAGGTGGCCAAGAAGGCCAATGGCATCCTGGCTTGTATTAGGAATAGTGTGGCCAGCAGGAGCAGGGAAGTGATCGTGCCCCTGTACTCGGCACTGGTGAGGCCGCACCTCGAATACTGTGTTCAGTTTTGGGCCCCTCAGTACAAGAAGGACACTGAGGTGCTGGAGCGTGTCCAGAGAAGGGCAACGAAGCTGGTGAAGGGTCTAGAAAACAAGTCTTATGAGGAGCGGCTAAGGGAACTGGGGCTGTTTAGTTTGGAGAAGAGGAGGCTGAGGGGAGACCTTATTGCTCCCTACAACTACCTGAAAGGAGGTTGTAGTGAAGCGGGTCTTGGACTCTTCTCCCAAGAAACTAGCGATAGGACGAGAGGAAATGGCCTCAAGTTGTGTCAGGGGAGGTTTAGATTGGACATCAGGAAGAATTTATTTGCTGAAAGAGTGGTTAGGCATTGGAACAGGCTGCCCAGAGAGGTGGTGGAGCCGTCAACCCTGGAGGCATTCAAAAAAGGTAGAGACATGGCACTCCAGGGCCTGGTTTAGGAGTCATGGTGGTGTTAGTTGATGGTTGGACTTGATGATCTTAGAGGTCTTTTCCAACCTTAATGATTCTATGGTTCTATGATCTGACTGCGTGTTTAGGCTAAGGACTTGCATCCAGATGTTGAGGGTATGTATATGAGCCATCAGCTATATCTATATGTCCAGCTGTAAATGCCTTCAGCAATGAACTCTTGCCTTTGCAGATCTGGATGTGCGTGTATTTATCTCTGAATCCATGAGTGGCCAGTAGGTGCATCTGTGTGTGTAAGCATGGACGTTTGCTCTGTGTACGTCTGAATGTGTGTCTGTAGCAGGTGTGTTGGTGGGAGTGTACGTGAGCCTGGCTCCCTTGGCAGGTGTCTTTGGATGCCGGTGGATATGGGAAAGGAGGGTGCAGGGCCACCTGCCTCCCTCAGCACGTCTGCTCTGAGCCAGCGGGTGTGAGCAAGCAAAGTGTGTGCAGAGGGAGACCCTGGTGAGTTTACATGGAGCAAATCCCACCCTCTGTCTCCCTGCAGCGCCTCCATTAACAGCCACACTGAAGGGGCTCAGAAGCAGCGTGATTCTGCTCCAGCACAATAACCTCTGCAGCTTTGATAACAACAAGCCCCCTTAAGCCCTCTTCCTCCTCCCAGCTCCCCTTTTCTCTCCCCTGCTCCCTTTGAGCCCTGCCGACAATAGGCAGGCCTGCTGCAGTGCTGCCCACAGCCCGGGCAGGCACACAAAGCCACCGAGAGCTTACAGGAATTCTTTGGCAGGCTGCTGGTTGCTGCGGAGAAGAAGAAGGGCCCTTCATACTCAGAAGCTGTCTCATTGCCCCTGGCCCTATTCTCTTCCCGTGTTTGATAGACACTGAGCCACGGTAATCTCTCTCTGCCCCGAGGGGAACAACAGCTTTTGTGAAACAGATTTTTACAAACTGTTTTGACCCCACATCCCCGGCTCCCCCCCCTGCCTCCCCCCTTCCCTCCCCCCCCCTTCACTTGCTGTATCCG
>WAAD01040455.1:275089-319779 GCA_013389945.1 Fregata magnificens | reverse complement strand
TCCCCCCCTTGCCTCCCCCCTTCCCTCCCCTCCAGTTCACTGGCTGTATCAGTGTCACATAATTAAATCAGCTTTCCTGTTTGCCTCTGCTTCCTGCTAATTGTTTGCTCACAGCTAGGATTAGCAAGTCAGGGTTATTTTTCACATATCCTCACACAGGTTTTTCTGCTGCAGGAGGCCACTTCATGGTTCTTGGCCTCCTTACTAGCCAGCTCCTCATGCAGTACGGACAAACAGCTCTGTGGGCCTTGGAGGTGCAGGGAGATTGCTGGGCTTCCCAAGAGACCGCCTGGCAGTTCTGTAGGCTGGAAAGGGGAGAGAAACTGTATCAATATTTTTTCACTCTGTTTTGCAAAACAGGCTAAAGATTTTCCATAAGGAGAAGCAGTCTGAGAGTGGGGGTGACCCCACTGGGCACTTGGTGAGCCTAACACCAGTTCTGCAGATCAAGTTGCAGCTCAGGGGCTGGTCAAATGAGGAGCGCCTCAAATGGAGGCTCGTGATAATCCCTTTGGGAACTGCTGAGCCACACCATTTTAATGGCATTAGCATGAGGGGTAAGCCTAAAGCAAATACTTGGTGTCACTATTGCAAGTGCATCACAGTATAAGTTATCTCCCATGAGCTAAACCCACATAGCTGCTCAGGAGCCCCACTTGCAGCCTGCCCCAGCTAGGAGGCAAAATGAACTAGCTTACACCGCCCTTATGGTGGCTCTTCACTCTGCAATTCACCGAGGCTAAAAGTGGGTTGCAGAGCTCAGCTAACAGATTGCAAATGGTTAAGGCATAGTTACATCATCTTTTATGAGCCTGGACTTCAAGCCTGATCAAAAAGCTTGCATAAACCATCTTGTTTTGGAAGGAGGAAAATAATTATTTGCTTAAGCCAATTAGTGTAGAAAGTATCTTTTTGCAACAAGCACTTGGAAAAATGCACTCTGATTTTCAGGAGGAGGGAGCAGAATATGCACGTCGTACCCTCTGCTCTGTCCTGCAGAACTACTGCTGGTGTGGCCTTGGTCTTTCAGGAGACCATATGATTTTAATTGTTTTTCTCTGTTGGGAGAAATTTGTACTGAAATCCCTCAAATGTTGAAGAAAAGTTTACATAAGGATAACCACAAGATTCTATTTTTCACCCACTTCTTTCAGGGTTAAAAACTTCTCCCTTTCACAGTGCTACCAATTAGTCTTTTACTCCTTAACAGCATGGGCTAAGAATCTGAATTAGCTTTAAATATAAATTTAGCTGCTATTTCCTTCTGACTCCATGCTAAAAACACCCCAAAATTTTTAGCTGGACATTTGAGGGCTTTTGGCTAACNGGTTAATAACAATAAAAACAACAACAACAATAATAATACTACTAAAAAAACAGTCTTGTGTCCTCCACAAAATCTCTCTAGGTGCTTCACTTTGCTTTACCTGCAAAGAAAACCTTTCTCTTTCATACAGACCTTTTGACTTTTCACTGCAGCTGCCCTCTTACTCTAGACTGCTTGGGTGAGTAATTTTGGGCCCTTGGTATTCCCCAGCCATCCTGAATTGAAATGCCCAAACTTTCCTGCTTTACCAGATTTTCTGTTGGGGGATTCCCTTCCTGCTCTCAATATTCTTGTGTCCCTGTCGGTTCAGTAGGAATCCTGTCTCTGGTAGTTTCCGAGTGGGAAAATGGATTTAGTAGGAACGGCTTGAACAGGAAGATGGCTAATACACCAAGCCCCGTGTGATAAAGAGAGATTCCTTTTTTACCAGGCTCCCAACACTGCACTACACTGAAAGTGTACCACTCAGAAGTAGTTTGTGAAGGCACATCTGAAACTTTGCCTGCTCCCTGTACACAGCAAAGGCTGTGCATTGCCCCTGGCCCCCTGGAAAATGTGTTGGGACTCCTCTCCTGGTCCAGGACCTGGGAACATGGGCCTGCGTGCATCAGCCACCAAGAAACTCGGCTGCAGTGCTAGGCTCTAAAGCCGACCACTGTTCCCTGTTCGTAAGCTGGCCAGGGCCTGGTGTGTGGTAAAGCTCTGCTATTCCATTCCTCATTTAGATTCCCCCATCCAACTTTCCTGCTAGTACAGTGTTAGATGGAGCCCTGAGTAAATGAATCTGCTTTGGGTGGTTGCTAATTAATTGGCTAATTATTAGGCTGACTGATGGTTTAGTTGATGATTCGGTGGTTGCTGGTAGCTTCATCATACGGGTAAAAGTATCCTTCATGTGTTTCCCAGGGAATGGAGTGAATACAGGGCTGGGAACCAGGAGTTTCTTCTAGCTCTTCCTTTGCCCTGACTGGGTTTTGTAGCCTCAGTTTCCCTAGCTGTAAGATGGAAGTAAGCATTCATAGCTCATTGGGGTGTTATGGACATTAATTAGTTCCCGCTTGTTAAGGGTTATTTGAAAATGTAAAATGCAATTATCTGCTTACCCAAGTAACAGACTGGTTTTCTGGTTGGCAGGATGGCTAGCAAATTGGTGAGTTACTTAACTAGCTTGGTTAATGACCTGGTGCCATTTACAATGGGAGCAAAATGATGTTAGGGCTTTTCCTTTCAGCAGCACAGAGCCATGTGTGTTTTTCCCTGAGATAACGAATGGTAGGAACACCTTTATTCAATATAATCATTTTAGATCAAAAATCGGTGCCAGGTTAAACTATAATTTAGAGTTCTGTTTCGGAATCGGTTATCATTCAGGTTTAAATGGTTCCTTGGAATAGATTTCAGCCCAGGCGAGGTAAGCCTGAATAAATCACGGACTAGGCAAGTTTTTGCACCGTAGCAAGCTGCCTGGCAGACAGGTCGGGATGGAAATCCCCCCGCTGAGGAATCTGGCCCCTTTCCCCGGAGGACGCGGGGCAGCCCAGCTGCCGGGGCCGNCCTCCGCCGGCCCTTCTCGGGCGACGTCCGCCGCTCCCGGGGTGGCGGGTGACGGTGGGGCCGCTGAGCTGTCCCTCCGCTCGTGCTCGCAGGATCGAGCTCCTCGGGGGCCAGCAGCGGCCAGAAGGAGCGTCCCGTCCCGCTGCTGCACAGCGTGGCGTGAGGAGCGAGCAGAGTGTGGCTGCAGGGGATGAGTGGAGAGGTTCTCTAGGCTTTCTGGTGGTCTGTAAGATTACGAGATAAAAGAGCTGGTGGTCTGGAGAGACCCACTGGCTGCAAACAGGCCACTGAGATACAAACAAAATCAGGTCAGAATTCCGGAGGTCGTTGGGATGAACTGGCCCTGAGCTGGAGTTTTCACCTATCCCTACTTTTGTGAGAAAAGTAATTCCAGGGCTTTCTCATCAGCTCCACAAGCCACTGCTTCTTCAATCAGTACAAATCTCTTGAGTTACAATGGAGACTGAAAGTACCAGCTGTTGTAGGATCTGCCCAAACTTCTCATTATCAACCCCTATTTTCTGTTGCTTATGATTTTGTCAAGTATTAACCACATGGTCTCAGATCTTGCAGGCTAGGTGTTTGCTCAGTTGAAGTTTTACATCTATTAACTAATGTATATCTTTTGGGAAAATATAATTTTAAACAATGTCATATTATTTGTTTCTCTGAGCAGAACCAGCATCCCATGCTCTAGATCACAGTGCTGGAATTTGATGAGGACTGAGCTTTAGCCTATACCTCTGCTTCCAAGGAAAAATCACAGTTATCTAAGCAATTCTGGCAGGTGTTTGTCTAATCTGTCCTTAGAAACCTCTGGTGAAGTCATCCTCCTCTCTCCAGGCAAATCTATTGCAGTACTTACTCCTCTAACATTCTTCCCAATGTCCAAAGTAAATCTTTTTTTGTTGCAGTTTAAGCCCATAACTTCTTTTTGTATCTGTCAGTGACATGGAAAAAAATTTATTCCTTCCCTCTTTCACCTATTAGTAAACTGCTGCTCTCTCCTCAATCTTTTTTTTTCAACTAAAAAATTCCAGTTCTTTGGTCTTCCCTCCCTTCACAGATGTCTGATCATTTCTTCCCCACTCCTGAGGACTCAGAGTCCTGAGTAAATTTGCATGTTGCTTAAATTGCCCCATACGGAAAGCAGCCCACCAAAGGAGGCCTTTCTGGGATAGATTATAGTCAGAAGAGTAATTCACATGTCTTGCAAAGGACACTGCTGTTCATAATCCTGGTGTAGTAGCTGGGTTTTTTTCCTGAAAAGCTTGACATAGTTGACTCATGGATGTGATTCATCGTCACTCCAAGATACTTTTCTGCAAATCTGCTGCTTCCTAAATCGTGTTTGCACAGCCAATNGGGGGGGGGGGGGGGCAATATGTAGTCATCTTACATGTTGGAAAACCAAGCTAAGAATGTCTTCTTTCCCTTCTTCCACAGAAAAAAATAGTCACAATAGTATTACAAGAGAATTTTTTCACATTGCGGTCAGCATTAGTGTGGGGAAGATCTGATAACTTCTGCCAGGCATCTCTGTCTGTGTTTCTTATAGACAAATCTTTGGTTACAAACATTTTAAATAGGATTCCTGTCTTCACTGCTTAACCTGGATGTGCTCAGGAGTGGAGCAGAGTGAAAGAGATTTGTTCGTATGGCCTCTGCCTCTTTACTTACTGAACCTGCGGCGAGTCAGGGTCTGGTGAAGAAATGCTCATTGCATGGTTATTGAAAGGGGAGTTCCAAAGAGATGTTGGATGAATTACTTTGCCCCAGTAATAATTCACTAATTTTTAGGGTTGTGCTTCCCCCTGCTTTATCCTGAGGTGTGGCTGAGTCACAGATGTCATTGCTGAATACAGTGGGAACTGTGGTGCTTGCACAGAGTGAGCTAAGTGCACTGAAAACATAAATGAATCAGATGCTGTTGGATCTTCATTCCTGTGTGCCTCAGTTTCTTGTCTCTAGAATGGAAATAACAAGCCCCATTTTTGGAACATAAGCGGGTTCAACTCGGAAAAGCACTCAACCGCTCTTATGATGAACACCAGAAAAAAAACACAGGAGAAAGAAATGTACAGTTTTGTCTTCAGAAAAAGGTTTGCGCAATGAGCATAGTGCATAGCACTTAACAGTGAACAAAGAGAAAATAAAATCAGGGCAGAGCCACTTATTAAGAGAAGACCATCCTAAGCCCTAGATTAAGGGAACATTTCCTTGGAAATATAGTTGAGATTGTGTAATTGAAGCTGATAACATAATGCAATGTGTATTTAGGGGCTTTAACACTACAAGGCAGTTTTAATTCTGGCATTGCATCCTTTTGGTTCCTTGGCTTTGCACTTCAGGCAGGATCTGTTAATGCTGTAGGCAGTGATGTGTGTGTGCGTGTGCATAGTGGAGGAGACACTGCATTTAGTTGCCAGAAAAACTAATTTGCTCTCCACTGGAGCTGTGAAATGCTGCTTACCCTCTCTTATTATGGGAATATCTGGGGAATGGGGGGAAGAAGTCTCAGGAAGCCCTATGTGGTTTATTATTTTTCAAATTAGACGGAAGAAAAGGTGAATTGAAATGTACCCTTTGAATAACAAAACAAGGGAAAAAGTGTTTTAATGCTCTTGTCATCCTCCTCCCTTCTCTTTCCTCTTCCAGTTCTGGAGCCGATTTAGAGCTGGTTGGATACATTCACATGGTGCAAATGACCCACTGCCAGCAAAAAAAACTTCTAATTTTCCCTTCTTCCCAGAAATCAGCTCTACTGTGGGGTCCTGCTGGTAGCTGTGATGGTGCATCATGTTGGAGTCTGTTTCTCACCCACGATAGGAAATCTCTATTTCTAAATACAGGCTGAGGGAATATATTTTTCTCATGAGCCCTTTGTTAGCTAAGGGCTAATGAGTTTGGGCTGGTGGGATCTTCTGTAACATGTTGATGACTGCTGAAGATAAGCAGTATGGTATGGCTGATCTCAGCACTGGGGGAGTCGTGAAGTGAGACGGGAGCAAAGTGAAAGGGAGGAGTCAAGGAGGAAGGGGTTGGGGACAAACTGAGAAAAGATGAGGAAAAAAGGGAGCAGAAGCACAGCTGGCATGTGACTGAGGTCCCTAATGATAGCATTGGCTAATCTAAATGCTCACCATTGGCATATGAAGCTGTGATCAAGCTCCTCCCTGGTTTTGGCAGGAATAGAAAACGTAGAACAAGAAGATCTCTGCACCCTGGGTGTACCAGAACAGGAGGGGGATGGCATGTATTGCTTTTCATGTTTCACAGATGCCCATGTGATCTCCCATAATGCCAAGAACAAGTTAAGTCTCGCTAATCTGCTTGCTGGAGTGAACGCAAGGACATGTTTGATCAAGCTTGACAGGCGTGACCCTGACTCTTCCTTGAAAGGCAGGCATGTCTGAATGGCTGGGCCGTACCGGGCCAGCACAGCCAAGGGAACCGGAAGTGTGCAGAAATGCTCTTACCGCTTCAGAGGGGAACTTGCATCCCCTCCAGCCAGATCTTACGAATATCCTAGCTGTATTTTCAGCTGTGTGGTCCTTGCTGCTGTGTGCACTGGAAGTGAACATGCAGTCATCTGCTTTCATCATCCCCAGGTTCTTTCCTCAGCTATGCTCACCCAGGAACCATCTGCCCATTCTTTATTCGTAGTCTTAGTTTTCTCTAGCTCTGTTCAGTCGAGTTTATTGTAACTAGAGGGCTTGCCTGTGCAAGTAGGCATTTGAAAATAGCCTTTATAATGCTCTGAAATGTTTCAAGTGAATATTTTTCCTTTTTGATTGTGTTTATTTGCTGTACAACACATAATAGGAAATATTGATTGTGATGATCTGCATGACTCCCTGATGAACAGAGATGATCAAAAAACTTCAAAGAAAAGCAGAAATGACATTGCTGCCTTCATGGAAGTATTCCCACTCTCCCAACAACTCTACTCATGAAGTCTGTCCATGTATCATACCACACTGTTGGTTGTGCAGGAGGAAGCTATCTCATTGCTCTGAGGTGGTCATGTCTCCCCACATTTGTATGTTGCAAGATCTTGTGGTTCCTTGCTGTCTTCCCTGCATTGCCCTGAAAGAGTTGATCGTAACCACAAAGAAGCCAAGACAGTGTCCCTAATACACGAGCGTGGAGAGATCTGTTCTTTGAAAAGCCCCTGAACGTTTCTCTACTCAGAGGATTCTTGGTGATCTATATTAAATATCAAAGTTGTGATCAGCATTAAGTGTCTTTCAAAAGCCATGGAAACTTTTGTCCTGATCCTGCCAGATGTTTGGTCTGCTGTGCCGAGGGGTGACTACACAGCCTGAGATTGGGTTCTGTGTTTGAATAAGAAGGTCTTTATTCCAGGAGAAGTACTATTTACATCTTCTTCCAGGAAAAATGATACCCCCATCTGGTAATGGGAACTGTTGGTGAAGATGGCCATGTTGATTTGGCACTTACAATGAAGAAGTGAGGCTGGGCTGTGTTTTTTGTGCCTCAGAAAGGTCATATTTTTTTCAGTTGGAAGTCACAGACATGTGCTGAGAACGTGATTGCCAGGACAAGCTGGAGAGAAAGGAAGCTTTTAAAAATGTCTTACGGAGACGACTTCTTTTTGTGCCTACAAATATGGCCACTTCCAGCTTTCCATTTGGATCCTAGAGCTGCAAAGTGGCATTTGTCCACCAGAGGGCATGTGGGCCATTTTCTCCTCCTGAGCACAAAAAAGGGGAAAGAGGAAAGTTTCCAAAGCAAATGCCCTTCCAAAATGGGACCCTGCACTGGCTGCCCTGGCTGTTGTGATTGCAGCTGGGATGCTGAGGAACGGTGCATGGGCAGCTGAGCTGGCAGCAGTAGGGCTGATGTGACTCTGTGCCACTACTGCAGAGCCATCTCGGTGTGATGTGGAGTTCTGCCTGTATGAAGGGTTAAATGTAAGTCTTTATGGTGCCATGACTTTATGGTTCCCTAGACCTGCATTTCAGGCCCCTGTATGTGCGTACATGTGTATATGCATGCATAAGAGAGAGAGGTACACACACATGCACATGTACACACCCACGTTTGCTCACACAAGTATCTCTATCCACACAGGCCCACTCTATAGCTTGCAAAGTAAATTAGACTTAAATGACTCTTTGGAAACAAAATAAATCAAATAGCATAATAGTACCATCTTTTTATCTCATTTGTTCCCATACAATTAGTAGTTTTACTGCCATGTTGTGACAGGTGACTGTGTTTGACCTTTGCCGCTTGGGTGGTTGGCTGGTGCTCAAACTAATGAAGACCCTTAATGGATTGGCTTTTGTGAGGCTGTGAGCGGTGGGGTTAAAGAGAAAATGGTGCCTTAGACAGAGTCCAGAGAAGATCCTTCAATTAAACCTGAAGTCTATTAGCAAAGAAATATTGAGGAGGTTGAGAGTTAGCAATGATTTAACCAGCAAGTCTTCCTTGTGAGTCGTTAAAATTAAAAAAAAAAAAAAATCTCCCTGGTTATTTATTGTTGAGCGTGTGGTTGGACTCCCATCCTCTTGGGTGAGAGTGTGGGAGCAGAGCCATTGGTTTGGAGAGACTGGGGCTACAGGGCCCTAGTCCCAAGTTTGTTAGCCCCTTGGCTCCCACGCAGTTGAGCTTGCCCTGGACAAAAGAGTAAGGAGAAAATGAAGCAATAGCAGGGACAAATGAAGAGGGATGCTGGGGAAGATAAAACCAGATCTCTGGGATAAATAAGACTTTTTCAGACTTAATTGTTTCTCATGATGTAAATAAATTACAATGAAAGAAAAGGAGAACCGGCAGCTTCTGGGCAACGAGTCAGAGGGCAGTGCCGAGCTGTAGAGCGTGAGTAATAAACAGGAGCAGAGGGAGACTGGTGCAGGACAGGCAGGGCCTGGCCAGAGCAGCACAAAGGGACACGACAAGGGGTGTTAGATGCAGGGAGTCAAGGGATGGCCAAGCTGTGAGAGCACTGGAAGGGCCAGGCCTGATTACAGCAAAGGGCCATGGGGCCATTCTCCTGCTGTGTTAGACACTTCAGCAAAAATTCTGCACGTGGCAGATACAACCTGCCTGCTGCTCCACGGGATCTCCTCCTGCCCCCAATGGCTAATGAGTTGGCTCCTGTCCTTTTCTGTTAGCTTCAATGTCAGAACCTGAGCATTTCCCATTCCTCCCAGGCAGGCTTCCTTCCTTTTGTTTTCAAGAGTTGCTTAACTTTCAGCCAGAGTATCATCTTGCAGCAGTGTCTATGGTCTTGAGCAGAGCTGGGGCTGCCTCTGCCCCTCACTGGTCCTTCGGGTGATACACTGTCCCACAGTTGAGAGGTGGGAGATGGGAAGGATCTGATGAGGGAAGGCATGAAGCTGATTGTGCTGGGTGGAGAGACCTGCCTTCCAACTAGTCAGCCAACATCTAGATTCTGTTGGGGTGTCCTAGAGATTGCTGGCATAGCTGAGGCTTTCATCCCCACACACTTCCCCTGCCTCCACGCACAATGTAGTAAACCTCAAAGAATTCAGCATGTCAGCCGGGCAGACAAAGGCTGAGATGGGACAGGGACAGCAGGGAATAGCGTCCTAGGTCCTGATGCATCTCTTTCACACTGGCCCATGCTGTGGGCTGGTTCAGCATCTTGGTTCCTACCTCTTTCTTCTCTTCCCTGGCCTACACCCTTGTAGAAGGACTATGTAGGGAGAAAGCAGTTTGCTCCCAGCACGTGTATTTGCTCTGTGCTTCTCCCTGTTAGTTTGGGGTGATATGTTTTTGAACATGCAATATTTTTTTACAGTTCTTTCTGCCCCTGCTGCTTCTTCCCAGTGCAAAGGCCTCTCCTGATGGAACCACAAGTACCTGCATATGAGGCCAGAGCTGAGCCATCATGCTTGGATTGGAACTGCACCCAGCACCAGACCAAACTGAACACTCCCTCTTACTGGGATGATAGAATACCTTTTGGAGGTAAAAAGAGAAGAAAAGTGAAAAGCAAAGAAAAAAGCCAAGATGCCTCAATGAGCAGGAAATTGGACTCTCTTTAGAGCCTCTGGTTGTGCCCCAGAGACGTGAAGGCAACAAAGTCGGAGGGAACTAGGCCCAAACTGCTTGCTGCTTAAACGGCGGCAACTGGATCTGCCAGGTCTGCAACCTTTTGTGGCTATAGGAAAGGGTGCAGTTTCACTCCACTTCAGCTGAATCATCACATAGCTTTGAAACATGTCAAATGTAGTGCCCAGCTGTTCCTCTTCCCGGGTCATCCCACCTCAACACCCTCAGACGGGACTCCAAAACTGAACACCCTGCTCCAAAGGTCCTCAAGCACCATGGCAGGCCCTCAGAACTGGACTCAAGGACTGCCCTAGTCTTCATTCCCTCTTCCTCTATTTATCTGTCTGTCTGTCTATCTATCTGTCTAATCCTTCACTCCTTCCCCATACAGCAATTCCTTCCTTTCACTGACACAGTCCCTCTTTCTCTCTTTTTCTTTTCTCTCACTCTTAGACACGTGCCTCCCCCCCCCTCCTACCTCCCCCTACTTTGGGGATAATTTAACATGTTACACACTAACTTTCCAGTAATGGCACTCCAGCTTTTTGAAATTCTGCTTCCCTGTTTTATGGCTGGGCCTCTAATGGTTATCTTGCAGCCCTGCCTCTGGCAATCATGTAAGGAATAAATAGAAGCTGACACAGTAATTTACTTAAATCTTCTCCACACTTTTGCAGCATTTTCCTCCAGAGGATACCCCCGAAACAACAATTATTTGAAATGTCACGCGTTCCTGCCCCTAGGCTACCGACAAATGAACATTAAATCTATTAACAACAAAAAAAATTAAATGTTTACTTTTCCGCGAAGGTAAAGGAGAAGCTGGAGAGAGGGAGGGATGTCTCCAATAAATTTCTTCTCAATAATAAAGAGGTGTAGTTAATGTTCTCTCTAAGCAGAGTCAGCTTGCAGCCCACATCCTATGAGGACAGAAATGTGATGCCACAGTACTGCCATGCGGCCTTGCCAGGGCAGCTCCAATAGCCTCATTTTTCCAGGCCAGGGAGCTCAGTTTTAGGTTGGTATTTTTGCAGATTAAATAAGATGTGTAGTGGTTCAGAAGCTGTGAACAGGGTGGTCCCAGCTCTCAGCCTGTCTAGCTGCTAGTGTGTGCTATGGGGACTGGAGTGGTGGGAGAGGAAGCATTACCCCCTTGGCAAAGGGAGGTTAAGAGTATAGCTCATCTGCTTTACAGAAGGGAAAACTGAGCATTTTGGAGCTCTGCCCCAAAATCCTGTAGAAAGTCTAAGCTGGAGGTAAGGCCCAGCTCCTCCTCTTTTCTGTCCTATGCTCCTACCCCTTCACTCAACTTTGCTGAACATAGGTAAGCATAAGTACTGGCGGGGGGACTGCATGAAGGTGGACTCAGCCCTGCACATGGGTCCAGGGGGAAGATGGTGGGAATATGGAGAGTCACTTGCATCCACTTGCTGTGGATGACAGTTCCCATGGGGATCTGAGCAAAACAGGCTTAGGAACCAGGCCTAAAGCACAGGGAACCATCTTCCGTTCCGCACATGGGGAAGTGCAGGTGCAGAGCAGGTTAGAGGCTCACCAAGATACAGTAGCAGAAATGGAAAGAAGTAACCCACCCAGCTCTACCCTAATCGCTTCATACTGTCTTGAAAAGACCGTCCCACCGCTTGAACTTCCCAACTTATGGCTACTTTGGAAAACGTTCCCTGTCCATTGATTCAGCATAAGACTCTTGGGAGCCATTATGTTTATACAGCCAGGAATCCAGCCCTTTGACTTTGAAATCCTCTGTCCGAGTTCAGCGAATGGTTGGGATTTAAAGGAACCAAAAGGAGCAGATGTCTTTTGTGAATGAACTTGTGAAGGAAAATTTCTCATCTGATGTTGAATGCTGCAGACCCCATAGAAAAATTTGTTCCTCTGTTCTTCATTTTCCCTTCTTCTCAGCAAAAGAAGCTTGGGTGTAGACCTCAAACACCTTGGAGAGAGTGGCACCTCTGAGATGCTGTATGAACCAATTGTTGATACAGAATGTGAATAGACACCTGTTGTCCACCCTTTGAAGCAAGACACATGAATATCTGACCAGCCTCCTACTCCTTTGTGCAAAATGGCCAGGCACTTTAAACTTTGCTGTCACCATGGTTCACTGTATCACCAGGCAAGTAGGCCAGGATGTGTCCTTTTTTTCCCTGATAGGCTGGGACCCCACTTCCTTTGCATTGGTTCTGACCCTCAGAGCCAGACAGCAGAGGAGGCATCCAGTAGATCTGCTGCATTCAAGTCCCAGCAGAGCTTACTGTCCCAGTCCTAATCCATTTTTTCATTGCTGTTCTGTGTAAATGGTCCCAGTCCACCTGCTAAGGTGGTTGATGATACGTGGATGCTCCATCAGGCTTCTACAATGCTAGCCTGCTCTTGAACTGAGATCACTTTGTATCAGTGGGAGATAGTGCTCCTGGGATGGTGTCTGCTTGGGAGATGGCCCTCCAAGGTAGCTCCCAGAGTCCTGCTACACAGGCCTATGCCCTCACAGGGTAGTTTATACAGCCAGGGCATTCAGAGCTGGGACAGGTCTTCTGAGTCCCATGGTCCTCCTTGACATTTTGTTGCTACCTGCTATGGAACTTATGTTCTTTAAGGAACATGAGGAAAGATCATCTTCCAAGTGTGTGATATGTGTGTGTCTGGAAGGAGTGAGTTTGTTCTCTACCAGCAATCCTGTTGACATCCAAGGATGTTTCAGAAGAGGAAACTAGCTCATCCAAGGAATCAGACTTTAGCTCTGGAGGAACAACTGCTTTGGGTTCTTCTCAGGCCTGGTGCAAATTCTTTGCCTGTTGTCTTGCACTGCTTCGACTCTGCATGGAGAACGTGTCCTTTCTCATCCAGAGAGAGGGGTTTGTGTGGGGCTTTTCTGGGTGTTTCCCATTTACTCTCTGAAACAATCTATCCCTTTGATGGAAAGGGTTGTCTTCTTCCCCACTCCAGATCCAGCTAAGTGCCTGAGGTTTAGTGATGCATGAAGAGCAAGGTAGATGTTACATCCATGATCAGACAGCTCCACACCATGTGGGAAACCACACAGCTAATGATGTACAAAGCACAGGGTTCTGACTTGGTCTTATCACAGACCTCAAAGTGTACTGTAGATTCTGGAGTATATACTGCAGGTGAAGTCCATCTCAGTATTGCAATGGATTGATTTAAATAGTTCCACTGCCAGCCAAAAGTCTAAGCACCATAGCACGTTTATGAGTTATTCTAATGCATAGAAACACAATTATGCGGTCTAATATATTGGGATGGACTCTTAGATAGTATATAGTATCAATACAAACTAGTGTCTGCCATTATAAATTGCAGGGCCTCAAATACCCCTTATCCTATTCCTAAAAAAAAAAAAAAAAGAAGCAGGAAATTGTGAAGAGGATTCACTAAACTACTTTGCATTAAGTTTTATTAAACTTCCTCCTGTAACATCTCCACTTTGATCTCTTCTTTGCCAGATTCAGATCCCAGCTCCTGATTTCCACCAAGGAAGGTATGCAGGGAAGCTGGGTGCCTGCACTTAACTTTTTTTTTTTTTTAAGCTTTGTAGCGCGTTCTTGTGCTCTCAATTCCGGATAATGCTGGATCCCTTTTATCCAGCCCCTCCTCTTGCCCTTTCAAGTGAAAAGAAGACTCCTGTGCCCCCCATCAAAGTTAAAGGGAGGCTTTAGAGGGGAAGGCTCAGCACGCTGGGGCTCTTGAGCCTGTGTTTAATCTCTTTTCCCGTTCCTGTGTGCCTCTGTGGCTTCCCTGCCAGTTTCTTTGTTGCCGAGTTTCTCATTTCCTTTTATTTGTGTGTGCGGGAGGTTGCCAGGCTCGCTGGAATGCAGCTGAAGTCATCTTGGGGGGGACGTGCCTTGGCCCCCGCCCTGGTTTATACATGACCTGCCTCGCCCCCTGCTCACCCACCCTGGGCAGGCTGGAGCAGGCTTGCCTGGCTGCAGGCAGGAGGCGAGCCAGGGAAGGCAGCAGGGCAGGAGAGGTACCCACCTTGCTGCTGCAGCTGCCTCATGCAGGGGTGGTGTGTCCAACACCACGCAGGGTGCGGAGGAGGATGGAGGTCAGGGGGAAAGGGATTGAGAGAGAGCGCCTTGACCTCTGGGCTGCTGTCCTGCCTGGGGAAGGAGAGCAGAGATGCGTGCAGCCTTTGGCAGGGGAGGGGGAACTGGTCTGTCTTAGTTCCTGCCTAACCTCAGCTGACCTCAGTGCGGTGCCCCAACTCCCGACCACGGCCACCCTGCTCCACCAAGTGACGCTGGGCTGAAGGTGTGGCCTTTGGCTGTATGTTGGGATTTGCTCCCAGGAACAATAAGGGCTGTATTAGGCACTGGAGGGAGAGAGTTTGAATTGGACTGGTCCACTGGGGACTGTGAATGTTGCTCCAGAGCTGGACATGGCTCTGAGGATTTGCATTGCTCTTAACAAGTGTCGATAGAGACTGAGTTTGTGTTCATGCTATTTGTGGTTCCTTCATCATGAAGGTATTTCAGTGGAGGACCCATCTCTTAGGGGACCTGTAAAGGGGATGTCCTGAGTGGAATGAGACATGGCAGGAGCACAAATTCACTGACGCAGTTTGTCTCAGCTTTCCTTACATCTTGTCCCTCCTACCAGAGTAGAGAGGCAGGTGGCATTGCCAAGATTTTCACCCATCCTAGGCCATATAGGTCCAGTTTGGCACATAGGGTTACCATTCATTTCTTCCTGAAGCAGTCTTGGGGAACTGTAACTCTGACAGCATCCCATAAAATCAGTCAGTGTTAATAGCCTATTTGCTAGGCTGTGGAAACCAAAGAACAGGGAAAAGGATGGGACTGTGCCCAAAGCTGGACAACTTAGGAACTACCACCTTTGTTTGAGGTTGCACCACAGCCTCTGGAGGTTCCCTGTACTTCCCAGGGTGGATATCTGCTGGTCCAGCTCTTGACACTAGAGATAGACCTTGACCCAGTAAAGGACCGATCTCTTTCAGGTTTCCTGGTCCTTGCTGAGTTTCATCTGAATTCCTGGTGAAGCTTGAGGGCTCTGAGTACATTGATAGGCCTTAATCATGCTGACCAGTCTCACCTGGGACCTCCACCCACACCCTCCACCCACGGGCCCAGGGGCTCTATTTAAGCTTGTCCCTGGGCCTTTGGTCTCTGACTCTATGATGTTGGGGGAGTGGCTGTTTGTGGATCAGCTGCTGTTGTACCTGTACCTTCTGTGGGTCTTGTTACTCTAGACCCCAATGTGTGTACTGACTTTCCAGCTTGACCTTGGTCCTGCCTTGTTGCTGTGGTATGTGATACACTGAGACTAGGGGTTCCTCACTAGAGAATAGTTCCCGATGGAAAGGAGAGCAGTGCTGTGGGATGGTTTTGCTTAGGATGGGTCTGGACTGTCTAGAACTGGGGATTTGCTGTGTGGTAGTCTGTAGCAGTCCTGGTTGGGGCTGTCCCATTGTGCAGAGCTGAGAACAGTTAAGTTTTGATGTTATTTTCTGCTCATGGGCACTGAGAGCAACAGTGATGATGAGCCTTGTCCTGGCATGGTCTCCAGTAACAAGTATGTCCCTTTTTAATTCTTTTGAAGGCCTGGCTGGGGAATGCAAAACTTGCAGTCCTGCAGTGCTTCAGTATTTCTACATTGTTCTCCTTTGGTCTGTGTTCTTCTGCCTTCCTTTGTATCAGACAAGTTCTGTGGGAGAAAGGTGGTCTTTCCAGGTGGTTATGCAGAGACTCTCTAAGGATGTTTTTATCATGGTGCTTCAGGAGAGGAATCTTAGACCAGACTAACCCACAGACTAAATCAGGTTCATTGAAATATTGCTTGTTTTTTTTCTTTTAATGGCAAATTTTACCTTTTTCTTCTGTGTCGGAAGTCTTCTAAAAATCAGCTGGGAAGGTTTTTAACCTGAGAAAAACATGTGCTGGGTAAAGGGAAGAAGGGAGGGCTTGGATTTGAGAGAATTGTGAAATTGAGTGGGAGAATTGCTTGAAGTTAGTTTCAAACCCTTATAGATAGATGTACACCGTAGGTGGGTCAAGACAGGTAGGTAGATACTCCCTGCTATATGTGGATATTTATGCATAAAAGGATTAGTGTACATATTTTTAAATGTGTTTTCCCTACCTTTTGATTTTTGGCTCTTAGAAGAGCAATGGGGCCTGCTAATAAGTTATGTTTGGCTCGTCCTGCTTTGTAAGGGAAGAATGTATTATCTGGCTTCTCAAAGCCTCTACAAACCTGTCTTCTGTGGCTGTGAGTGGTTACTGTTGTACTGCACAGACCAGAGCTGTTAAGCTCATGGACCCTCTGGCTACCATCCAGCATGTGCCAGTATCTGCCAAATCTCCCCGCTGCTTTGTTCAAGGAGCATTTGTGCTGCCATTGTCTCTGTTCCCTCTGGACAGGCCCGTGGGGTTGTGCAACTCTCTGAGTTTGTGTAGTAACTGCCTGGATGTAATTGTTTTGGCTTTGCACCTAGAACAGTCTGTCAATCTGCAACCCCGAAACTCCTGTAGGAGACCCAGAGTTTGCATCACCTATCAAGGGGAAGACTGACTGGTAAATATATTGCAGTGAGCAGGGAAGAGTGTCACTTGCTGTAAGTACCCTTCTACCCTTTGTTGTGGTGCTGCTATTTCAACCCAGTGGTTTAGGTATCTTTGCAGAGAAGCTTCTACACTTGAATTTTTTTTTTTCCTCCATTCTCCTCAGGGTACTTCCTTGCTGTACATCTGGCTGTTCCTGAATTGCTTTTGTGGAGGATTCCTCCAAAACTTCCAATACTCTTTAAAATGAAATTGTGTTTTCTTAACTAAGATATTGTGAAGAAAGCTTCTGATAAAGCCAGTGTCTCATTCTTGTGTTAGAAACGCTTCTATTCAAGCATTTTCAAGAAGTCTTAGCTTTCACAATATCCACATTATATTTTTTCTTATTTTATCAACCTCAAATCTTTTCATTCTTCGTTTTCTTCACCAGGATGAAGTGCTATAGGATGGCAGAGCAGAAGGAAAGCACATCATCTAAACACTCTGATTCTCCCCTGCTGCTGCTTGGCATCCACACATACTGTGTGTTGCAAGAGAAAAGCCAGACCTGGAAGCAATCTGCTGAGGGTTTCAGATTCTCTCTGTTCCTCTCTTCCAGTCCATTAGGCCAGAAAGGGAATGGCAGTCAACAAGTTTTTCATCTGGAAGTGTAGTCCTGGGATTTCCCCAGATTTTCACCCCAGCTTGAGCTAAAGACCAGTTTCCAACTATTAGTCATTCTTGGCTGAACCTCTATTCTGATTTTTCAGAGATGATTTCCACCCCCTGCCCCTCTTATAATACCTCCTTTGCACTCATTCAGGATGTGGTTGGATCAGGCCCCAATGCAGGTCAGGTTCTTAATCATGCTAGTTACTACTGTCTGGACATAACATGGTCCTAATCTGTGACATAATTATTCCTTGAAAGGGGAGGAGCTTTTGCAGTACGTTGGCCTGGGCCTACTTCTGATCAACGTTCGTATTAGTGATTTTGATAATAAAATGGAAACCAACCAGAGAGAATCTGTAGGAGGCAGTAAGCTGGAAGAAGGTTGCAAGTCCATTGGAGGACAGGGTTGTAACTCAAAATAGCTTGATATGCTGGAGAAATAAACTAAAATTAGGCAAGTAATATTCAGCAGATGTAAAGGCTCTGTGTGACTAAGGAATGGATGAACTGGTGCACTGCATGGGAGGTGCTGGGAGGGAGGGCAGATCTCAAACTGAGTGTGAGTCAGTGATGTTGCACTCTTGCAGTAAGGAAATGTTTGGGTCTGGGGTGTATCAACGCCAGGGTCACTGCTGAGACACAAGAGGTTCCTGCAGCTCTCTGGCATACTGCAGTGGAGTCTTGTCCAGTGCTGAAGGCTGCAGTTCCACGGCTATGTTGATCTGTTGGAGAGTGTCCATAGGGAAGACCAAGGAGGGAACACAGAGCGGGAAACCAGGGCCTGTGAGGAAAGGTTAAGGAACTGCTTTACGGGAAAGTAGAGGAGAAGGCTATGGATGTAAAATGCTTAGTTTCCCAGTGTATAAATGAATGATATAAAGAAGCAGGTGAACAACCATTTTCTGTGCCCACCTGTTAACAAGCAGAAACAGGTATCCCTAGAGTGGAGAGAGACTAAGTAGTAAAAGCCCTTGCTAACTCACAGAGCATAGAAGCACCAGTAGAGATTACCACGTAGCTGCTGGGATCTTGGCTGGAGGTGTTTCAGAATATACATCAGCCAAGGATGGTCTGGATGTATTTGTCTGAGCAGGGAAGTACCTGGGTCACTGCATTGCTTTTTCCCAGCCTACATTTATGCATTTCTCTCCATCCTTCTCATCTGCCTGGAAGCTGACAGGGTAGTGGGAACTTCAAAGGAATTTGTACTTTGAGGTTTTTCCTTTTTCCCAGTGGAAAACCTTCAGAATCAATGAAAACACATAGCACATGCTGTGTATTCCCCCAACAGAAAGCAAAGCTAGCCAGCTATCTGATGCAAAATGCTTTGAAATTTCCTGGTTGGAAGATGATTGATTATCAAACAACTATTACACAGTACAACAGAGATCACAGCTCCTCTCTGGTGCTGGAAAAACTAAGGATTAAGCTGGCACCTCCTAGGGGAGGGATCCTTTGGGACAGGTGTCCCCTGCAGAGAGGCAGTGCAGTAAGCGCATGGCTTTTTCACCAGCCACCAGCTCCTCTGTTCCAGCCCATGCCACTGGCAGCTCAGAGCTCTCCCCCTCTCTCTGTGCAACCCTGGCATGTGCATGGCTCGTTAGCAGCAGCCTGGCAATCACAAAAGCCTGCTATGGCAGCAGCTGCTTTTCCAGAGCTGTCCCACATGCAGTGCAGCGTGGGGGCTGTTTGCCAAGGTGAGGCACTCCCTGCAACTGGCTGAGATGGAGCCTGTGGGAGAGGGGGTTGGTCTTCACCAAATGCAACCAGCTGGAGCAAACTTTGCTTCCTTGCAAAGCGCTTCCACCTTGCACTCCTGCCTGTCCAGCTAGTCACCCTGCTCCCTGATGTATATGCAGCCAAGTACCAGGGAGCAGATGGAGGAAGGAGCCATCTGGCTTCTACGAAGCTCATCCCCAGGTTGGAGCTGGGGGAGCTGCTGTAACAAAGGATGGCATCGCCTGGGAGTGCCTGGACTGGGGAGTCTGTGAGTATTTTAGGAGTCTTAAGCTTGCTTCTGCCAAGCTCCTTGGCTTCTAAGCAGCAGGTTTCCCAAGCTGCAGCACTGATGTGTGTTCTCTGATAGCTGAGCTATGGGCTCCAGCCGCTCTCCATGGTTAGGGGATTTTTGCTGGACTCATGAGAACCACAATCCGTTTTCTCTCTCCTCAGCCCACACTGCTACCCTTGTCGCAGGACCATATGGGCCACACTCATGGTCAGGACACCCTGGCTTTCTTTGACATGCCTGACACAGCCAGACCCTGTGGTGCCGGCTGAGATTTTCCTGGCTCAGGTTCTGCTTTGTTCCATGCTAGCTCCACACAGCTGGGCTGTGTGGGGCTAGTCACCAGGGAACAGGGGCTGGCAGAGATGAATAGAGGATGTGAACAGTTCCCTTGGTGCCCTTTTCCCTCAGTCTTGTTTCCCTCTCAGCAGGGGGAAGCAGTCTCTGCGCGGTCCTCTGCCGATTGCATCGGGGAAAGTCATTAAAAAGAATTAAAAAGGAAACAGAGAGAGAGGGAAGAGGGGGGAAAAATATAACTGAACAGCCCCAAACAGTTACAAACTCAAACAAAAGAACAACAGGATCTTCCTGCTGAAAGCCCTGGGCCACCCTCACCTGACAGCAAAGGACAGCAATTCTCCAGCGGTTTGCTGGGAGGAGTGGGGAAGGCCCTGGCCGTATCCCTGCTGGGGCAGTGGTGACATGGGCTGTGGAGCTGCTTGTGGAAGCTGTCATCTGATTGTTCAGACAGGCAAAAAAATATACATACAGAATTAAGTTAATTATACAAAGATTGACTCATCCACCTCCTGAAGTAGGCGATGGCTCTGTATCCTGGCTTTTGGAGAGGCAATAGGGTGTAAGATGCATGTCCCCAGGGGGGCAGTGTCTCTCCTCCCCTTTGGGGAGGAATCAGCCCCTGTTAGCAACTGCTCTAGCTGGGGAGCAAAAGAGTGGGATGGAGCTCCTGATTCTGTCTCCGGGAAGGGTTTGAGCTCCAAGGGTGTAGGCGTGTGTCTGGGAAGATCTGGTTTATAATCCAAATTCAGTACCATAAAGGCTTTTTCCCCAAATAGTTGCCTAAATTTTGACTCTGTCTTGAGATGCAGAAGTCTGGGCTCTTTCAGATGCCAACCACTCATTTGGTCTGAATCATGACTGGACATGAGCAGTCATCTTTAAAAGGCTTGATCTTTGAGTTCTGGATGAGTTCTTGCAACCTGGAGTCTGTAAAACACTACAGAGCATTGTCCCAGGATGCTCACCATCTTCACTTCCCTCAGCTTCTGCTTCAACACCAGCCTGTACCTGCCTGAATGTGTCTTTTTAGGATGCTGGGGCAAAGGCAGGAATTTTAAGATAACAATGAGGTAATTTTTGCTGCAGTCATAGCAGCCTACAGGCTGGTAATAGAGATGGTGATGGGAGAGCATGGCAGAGCGTTGACTCTGAAGATTAGCTGTACAGTCTTATTCTGAAGTCCTATGGGCCACGCTTGCCTGTATCTGATACAGTCCGTGGTTCAGGTTCCTTCTCAAACCATCATAGAAACAGCAGCATTTCCCCTGGGTTTATTTCCGCGTGTTGGAGCTCCACTTCAAATGGGTTGTATTTTCTCACCCAAATATTGGCCCTAGGAAAGTTCCTGGACCATTTTCCTGTTAGCCCTCCTTGCCAGAGTTTCACTAAGCCAGTTTGCAGCTGCAGACGTTCCTGTATGTTGATTACCAAGGCTTAGGCTACAACTGTTACAGTAATCCTTAAATCCAGCATGGTGGCTCCCCATGAACATCGTGGATATGCTTGTTTACATCTCACCTGGCATACCACAAGCTGAGGCAGAACCCGAAGGGGTTCTGCTAACGCCAGGGAGGTTTGGATCATATACTGAAATAGGTTTAGCTGCTGTGCAAAGTATGCTTTTCATTGGTGGTGCATTTAATAGCTTGCATTAGTTTGTTTACATGTGTATTCTGGCATCTACTGTATATCAGTATGAGTCTCTGCATTTATATGCCTAACTGTATTCTTCTAGGTGTAACTGTGTCTGGGTTTATCTTTATACAGATCACCAGTACTGGAGTGAAATGTTATCACTTTGCACTCGCAGTTGATTTCTAGATCAGCAGCTGATCCTGTGGAAATGTACGGTCCCCAGACATAGGTCAGGTAAGTGTATTTAGTGGTGTGTTTCTGGGGTATGTTGTGAGGTGTTGCATTTGTTAAGTTGTGCACTGGATGCGTCCCCAGGGGTGTTTCTGTGGGGTATTTGTGGCATTCACTCTGAGCATCACCATGGGGACAAGCGGAGGAAGGAACACAATTTGTATTTCTTAGTGTTGTGTCATTGTACTCTTACAGCGCCTCAGAGTGAAGGTGCATGATGAACTACGTAACTGTCCTGTATGTTTCTGTATGACAATAATATGCATGTACACATGCACTGACACATACAGGCACACACCCTCCAGGCTCCAGTGCGTGTAGGAGAGTGTGTGTGTGTGTGAATGCTATTTAAATAAAAAAGAAAGGAAGTGAATCAGGGTCGTTTCCATTTTAATTGTAAAACAGATAAGCACTAAACACTTTGAAAAAGTAAATGACTTGAGAATAATTACTATCTATTACTCTGCGTCCCAGGGGGGCAGTTGGAGGAGCCCAGATGGCTACAAAAATGGGATTTAGCAGAAAATTGAAGACATTATTCACCGTAACACATTATCAATTACCTTCATATCAATTACAATAACCTTACATTAGAAGAAGGGCCAGGAGACTATCTTCAGCCCCCAGCCTGAATAGTAATTGCACTACCCCTATGGATGTTGTGTGTGTGTGTTAGAGGGTGGGGGGCACCACAGGGTTGTGCAGGGGTTCTGGCAGCTCCCACTGCTTGTGGGGGAGAGGATAATAATGGCTCAGGGTAGTTTTCCCTCCCCTCCCTACAGTCACCTCATGGAAGGTTTTTCTCTGTCCTGTTTGTGTGGTCTAATAGCTCGAAGGGCAGCTGATGTGGTTCCTTCCAAGAAATTCTGCTTGGCTTGTCATTTGGGAAGTTCAGGGTCTCTGTGCAGAGACTGCTGTTTCGCACCAGTGTCCTCTACTTTCCTCTTCCCCCTCTCAGCCGTTTCAGCCAAGCTGCTCATTTTATTAATGGGGGCTGGTATGCAATCTGAGGTGCTTTCTGTAGGACCTGGGTTTCTTGGTGTAGTGATCTGGCTCCCTCCCACCCTGTGCAGGAGGTGGGAGCTGCTCCCTCTGCCAGACCCAGACAGGGCACCAGCTCGTATTTCCTGTAAACACTCACAGAGAGGTCACACAAGGCCTTGGATGGGATACGGAGATGAACCAACCAAAAACAATTAAAAAAAATCCCTCCTCATCCTTTTCTCCAGGGATGGTGGAAGGTGTCTTAGGGAGGAGCAGTACCAAGGCTGCTTCAGCAGGCTGGTAGCATGAAGGCAGCTCTAAGGACATCTTGTTGCCTGTGGCTGTCTCTTGTTGCCAGCTGGGATAGCCCTTGGAGCTGGTGGTAGGTCAGTGCTTCTGACTGTAGCTGGCTAATGCTTCTGGCTTGCCATGATGCCATTCTGAAATTCCACCTCCTGGATTTGGGCTTGATCCAACTCACCCGAGTATTTACACATGCAACACCCAGATCTAGCTGTTGTGGTCCCATTCTCTGCCGCAGTCCAAACAGGTTTCACTGCCACAGTGTCCTGGCCTATGTGCAAATGTGTAAGTGGAAGACAAGCATTTGGATACATCAGGGCACTTATGAGTTAAACTGTTGGTGACACTCCCTCCAGCCTCCCCCCTTTCCCAAATATGCAGTGGAGTGTCCAGTGGGTTAGTGCAGAGAGGACTAATTGCTATTAAAAGGCTTTAATCTGGGAGATTAGTGCTGGCTCCAGGCGGTGTTTGCACACGAAGGAGACATTTCCGATGAGATGAACTAGAATTTGTCCCTGCTGTTTTGTTGATAGAAAATCATCTTCCCCTTGGTTTTTTCTCTTTATCTCTGTCTCTCTTGCTTTCTCGCTCTCTCTGATCATTTGCTTTTGCCTCTTCCTTGAAGTTGAGCTGAGAGCTTTATTGTTTTTTAGAGTAGCAGTCCTCTTTGACCTTTGGGGTTGGTTGTCTTTGGACATACGTACCGACATGCATGCATGTACACATAGATGTGACCAGAGTTTCCTGCTCCAAAGAGTCCTTCAGGAAATAGATCCTGATCAAGAGAAGTAATGATAAATATATTTTCCCCTTGCTTGGTGTTGAGTTTCTTGTAGGTCAATGAGGGGCCTGCAGAACCCTTTCTGTAACACGGGTCTCAGGCCAGTCCCCTTCTCCTGGGCAAAGGCTTGATCCAGGGAGCACCAGGAAGAGGTGTTGCAGACTGAACATCTTAAAGCTCCCTGCAGGGGTAATTAGTGGGAGGTAATTAAATGATTACATACGGGAAGGTATGGAGCATTACTGGACCTCTGGCATGACCCAGGAAATGTCACTATTGACTTTGATGAACATTGGATCAAGCTCAATGGAAATTAATTTGACAACATGCCAGATGTGTCCAGAGAGCCTGTCCATGAAGGAGACACGTTTGACCTGGGAGCACAGAAATCTTTGTGCTACACTTGCTGGAGGATCCAAAAGCGGAGGTGCTTATTCTGAATTCACTGTTTTCAGAAATCCAAGAGTGTCTCTCAGGTCTGACTATCTAGGTAGATAATCCCTGCTGCTCCTAGTGTCCAGCTGGAATTTTCGGAGCATCCTCAGGAGGTTAAGTGCCAATTCCCTTTGAAAAGCACAAAGGAATAAATGGACAGTGTTTACATGTAACTTGAGTGGAAGGAACCGAAGATGTTGTATCCCAAAGAGAAGGATGTGTGAAAACTTGAGGAGAAAAGGAGGACTCTGGTAGAACCACAAAGTTGCATCGTCCTTCAGGCCTTGAGGGTGGCCAGACAAAAGCTATGAAAGAGAAATGGTAAGAGGGTATGAGTGTCCTCAAATCAACAAGGACAATGAATCAAGGGGACAGTTGGGCAGGGGGGGAGAAAGTTGGTTCAGGGCCTAGGTCTTCCGTTCAAAGAGGTCAAGGCTTTCCAGGGAGGCCGCACTTTGTTTGTAAAGTGTCATGCACCCTTCTTCTGTTCACTGTCTGAACACTGTGGGCTTTGCTCTTCTGCAGGATGCTGCTGGAAACTTCCATGAGATTGCACCCATAACTATTTTCACCATAAGTAGGCACTGGGAGCAGAGAGGGGAAAATTAAGTCACCTCTGTATCCCTGGGGGCAATGTGGGTCCCCAAAGGCAGTTATGGAGCCTGTTGCTTGGCAAAGTGGTGTGGTGGTGTGGGGTTTTTTTTGTTGGGTGTTTTTTTTTTTTTCCAAGCATCTGAATCAGATATGAAGTGTCACAGCATGGGTCCTCTTAAGAAGGCTTTGTAGTGGGCTGGAATTTTGTATAAATGTATTTATTTCTCCCACACACACCTCCGCCTGAAAATCCAGACTGCTACTGTTAGCCAGCAGGAGGGCAGACCTACTGCTCATGTAAATTGCTCTAGTTCTGCTGTTTGCCCTTGTTGCCTCAAGTTTGCAGATGAGGCTGGTGTAACCAACATAAGGATCTGGCCTCTAGCATGTGTTTGTCCCATCTGCTGTCCAGCATGTTAATTTTCATGGAAGACACAAACTTGCACGGACTGTGATTTTAAGGAGGGGCCCTTTTTCTTTTCAAGAGCCAACTGTGAAGCCTCAGGGGCCAGCTTCTGAAAGGCAGTCAATGCCCAGATCAGGAGAAGCTGGGAACTTGGGTCTTGGCAATTTCTGGCTTGTGGTCCAATACTGGCAAGACCATAGGGAAGGAAGCATGTGCTGGACATTTGTGTAAAAGCAGTGATGGTGTTGAAGATTTTTTGGCAGCAACATCCTTGGGTGGAAGGGCCGGGCTTGCAAAAAAAGGGCTCAGCTGAAATGAGCCTTGAAAAAGCCTCAAGGGGGTTAGAAATAGTGGGACAGGGAGCATGTTTCCACCACCGTTGTCAATCAAAATAAAAATAATGATTTCTTTAATAAAAAAAAAAAAGGCAACAGGTAGGAGAGGAGAGAAGGGGTCTGTTTCTTTGGCTGATCCTCTTTATCTCTTCTATTTCAATAGGAGCAGAAGTATGTCAGGCAATGATTCAAGTGATTCTTCTTCCCAGTGTTTGATGCTGCAAATATTTACAAATATTAATAGCCAGGCTTCTTAACATGCCCAGTGATCTTGAATGTCTTGTGTTTTGGGTGCAAGACAGGAAATACCTGAGATTTTTCTAAATGCTCAGGCATGATCTTAAAAAAAAAAAAAAAAAAAAAAAAAAAAAAAAAAGCCAAACCAAAAACCAACAAGGTATTTTGAAAGTGTCCTGAAACTGGGAATCTAAGTTTTATCTCAACTATTGTTAGTTAATGTTTGTTAGGATACATTTCTTGATTGCTACTGATCGTATGCAAGTGGGTTATTCTGCATTTGTGTGGTAGCGTTAGTAACTCTTCTATTTTTATTGCAAGCTTCATGAAAACTACTGAGTTTCTGAAACTCCCAGCTCTTAGAATCAGGGGAGCATACGACAGTGTCAGCTGTCCTTTCAGTTTGTTATCTTTTCAATGTTTCTATGCCCAAGGTGGACATTAAATCAGAATAAATAGCCTGAGAACTTATTAGAAGCTTAAAATTCAGAAGGTACTCAGGATCTATGATATTATAAAATATGTTAATGACTTTCACTGAACCTTCTGGTTTTAGCGGATATGGCACACTATTTTTGAATGGCTTATGTTGGAAATGTCAGAGATAGGTGTCTGGTCTCTTCCCAATACTAATGGAAACTGATCTTTTATCATCTTCACCTCACTGCATGATTGGAGCTCCAGGGGTCTGCATCAAGGGCACTTGGAAGGAGTTGGCCACTCAGTGTTTGGAGAAGTGTTTAGAGCTCTCCATGTGCTGAATCTCTTCAACCATGGAGGTAAAACTTCCACTTGACTTCAGAGGAGTTTGAGTCATGTCCCACATCCAGGACTGCAGGTCCAATCATGTGCATGACTCGCACAGNTTTAGAGAAAGCAGGAGTGATGGTGAATGGTGCAGGACCAAACTGGGGACAAGAGACTTAGAAGGGGCATGTGGGAGAGATCTGTTAAGGGCCATTGCAAGAGGTGAATTCCAAAAACAGAAAAACTCTGACGCAGGCATTGGAATTGGAAAGCTCCATGGACACAAGGCAGCAGGGAGCTCACTCAGCAACTAACTAATCCCTTTTCTCTGAGCTGGAGCTAACCAAGGATGGAACTTGCCTCTTCTAGCCTGCCAGTGGCTTTAGAAATTTTAAGGAAACCTAAATTAAACCTGGCCCCTGATGGGTGTTCTGCCTTCCCAAATCCAATTAGCCAATCATGACTTTTCACTTAACTCCAATGACTTTAATTGGATCAGAATAACAACAGGAAGGATAGAAAATTACAGGAATTTATTTAGCATGCAGGGCGGAGCCTTGCAGCTGGGATCATCATTATCTCTAGCATAGGCTGTAAAATTCATCAGAGATGTAGAAACTCTATAAAAAGTCCACGATGCTATGTATGGAGTTTTTCCATCTTCATTTAAGCTACAGGCATTCACATGGAAAGCTATAATATGTGTGGTGGCCCAGCCTGGTGTTCCCCTGTGTGTGTACTCCAGGCAGCAAAATTTGACTGCATGCAATACTTTCTTTGCACTTGGTGGTGTGAAGGGGCTTTTGGACAAGTGAAAGGCCTGTGAATGGCCTCCAAGTTGTTAAAGTTGAGCACAAGCTTGGAGCTATGCAGAACTGAGGCCTTTGGGCAGTGGTTTTCTTTTGGACTGCCATTCAAGAGTGCAGGGGCTGTAGTGAAACACAATAGCTCTGAAATGTGCATTCCTGTCCTGTTACTGGACATGGGGTAGCACCACCAGATGATCTTTAAAACCCAAATCCCAGGGTATCAGGACAACAATGGCAATGCATTAGCATGAGCACAAGACTTGGCACGGACAGAGATGATCTAGCAATGTCACTAATAAGATACAAACCTCTCCTAAACAGATGTGTCATTGGATTGCTCACTGGGATGTGGGAAAGAGTGGACATGGCTGGCACGTCCAACGTTTTTCGAGCATAATTTGGAATGAGATTCTGGAGATCAAAACATACATAAAAAGATTCCAGGTTAGTGATTTCTTTTTTTCTTCTGCATTTTACTGGTCGTGGTTGGTGATGAGCAGCCTATGAAGAATACAGCACCAAGCAAAACTTAGAAAAAAACGGGAGGAGAAAGGAAACTCTTTTCCTGCTTTCTATACAACTTAAGGGACCTGCCTTCTACTGGAGCAAGTTTCATGATGTAGGCCACACACCATGCATGCTGATGCCACTTCATATCCAAGGGATGCCTTGCAGCCTCAGTGAATGTTGATCTGGATTTACACGACATAACAGGGATCAGATTTTTGCCCGTTGGGAGCTGTCAATGAATGCAAAGTGTGACGTAGTGCTTATCTAGCATGCACACGAGGGACCCTGCTGCAAATCAGGAATGACTTCACTAAATCCAGTGGAGCTGAACAACCATAAATGAGCAGAGTGAGGCCCACGCATTATCCCAAGCTAGCACGCTATCTTTAACAGGCCCTAATGAATTCAGCTGCAGCATGTAGTCATTAATCCCAGTGGAAAGAGCAGCTCACCATTACATGACCTGGGATTTCAAGAGTTTGCTATTAATGCACCAGGCTGCTGTCTGATGCAGAACCCTCCATGGCTGCAGGCCCCAGGGAAATGTGCATCAGCCTGGACCTGGCCAAAATCCCAGCAAGGCTCTTTCAGCACCTTCTGGTCCGGGTAAGCAGAAAGGCAGGTAAGACGGGAGGAAAGGCCAGGGTAATAGATGGCACATGGGGCCCTGAAATTGTTTATGATGCAAATATGTTTAAAAGCACCGCATTGCCTCCTCTGGGAAAAGGAGCTTAAAATTGAAGTCTAATGATAACAAATGATTGTTAATGAGTTGTCTAAACATAATAGATGGAAAGAATTAAAAGCCTAGAATAAACAGGGTTTCATTAAAGCACAATAAAGAAACAACACAAATTTCATATCTTAGAATAAATGGGCCCTCGTGGTCTTGCTGGGAGTGGCACTGAGGTGGGTGCATGGGCTGGGGAGCAAGTCCTCTCCTGTCTGGGTGCTCTCCCTGAGTGCAGGGCTTTGGTGGCTTGGGCAGCGCTTGCTGGCAGGAGCAGCTCGGCAGTGGCTGCTTAGGGCTCCACTTCTGCACAGCTTACGCACTTGCCCAACCTGCAGCACATGAGGAATTCACCACTCCACTAGCACTCATCAGGTGCTTGAAAGCAGGCTCTTGCTCAAGTGTCCTGCTTAAGCACCTCTCAGTGCTGTCAGCACTCTGAGGTGGAGAGGGAGACAGGTTTTGTTCAGAGGTGTTTACAGCCAGGGGCTGGCTCACCCTGGCACCGGAAACCTTCATGACTGCAATTCAGGCAGTCCATGTAGCCCTTCTTACAGCAGCAAATATGGGTTTTCGGGTCCACAGGACCCCCTGGGGACCTTGGGCTGTTCCAAAGTGAGCCTGCCAAAGTTACTAAGAAAGGCAGGTTCAAACCAGCTGTACAACAATCTACAGATTGTTTTTGAAGCCCTTCAGAGACTTTTTTTTTTTTTAAGAGCCCACAGATAAAATTAAGGTTGAAAATCACTCCCCTAGAAAAGTGTGCTACTGAGAATGTGAAATTCTGCAGAGATTTCACAAATGGTTCATCAGAGTGTTAGATGCCAAGAGCACACACCATATTTCATCTCAGTGTGTGTCAGATGGCATATTGTGGATGGATTTTAGACCAAGATTTTATTAAGGACATGTGAAGAGATGATCGATAATTCCTTGGTGGGTTTGTTTCCTAGACTGTCTGCATTTGACATGGTGACTTTATTTTTGTTATTTGTGTGTGGTGGGAAACTTTGAAATTTCAAAGTTCTTTTCAGGCTTTAGAACAGACCCTCTACTACAGGTTTCATTTTAAATCATCCTCTAGACATGAGCAGTATTCTGCAAGCCCCTTTTAGACTCTGGGAGTCTGATTTAGCTTTTAGAATTTTTCGTTAAAAGGAAATGTGGGGCAATAGACAAAAACCAAAAAGATGCGGCAAAATGCATGTCAAGATTTCCTTGGGAAATATTGCCTTTTTTTTTTTTTTTAAATTTAAAAAGGCCCTTTTTTCTCTAGGAATTAAAAAAAAAAAAAAAATTAAAAATCTCAAGATTCTTCATCCCAGCCCCCCATTTTCTGTTTGTTGGCTTGGAGATCTTGTTTGCATTTCAGGAAGGATTGCATGTTCAGCGGAGTGTATGTGAGAGCAGGATTTTTTGCTGTGGTGACGCGTCTGTGTTTTGGAGTGTGTCCATGTCCAAGTGTAATGTACTTGTCTTTATTGATGTGCTTTATGATGGATGGATTGCAGATCTGACAGGTTTGTTCTGTATGCTTCTAAAGCTGCATGGAGCGGGGCACTACGAGGCCCCAGTCCTGACAGAAACCCCCAAAATATCCCCAACATTCAGCTGGGGGCTGGCTCCTGCCCCCTTTTTTCATGCTAATTTGTACTTCACCCAGTGACTGGTTTGCCTGAAGCTGCTGGGGATACTTGTGAACTGTGCAACACAAATGTAGGACAAACAAGGCTTGAAAAATCCAGGCAAGAATTAGAGCTGTGCAGTGTTAGAGCTTGGCAGTGTTTCCTAACAGGAAAATGGCTTTTTGGTGACACAGGGTGTCTCTCTTTTTCTTGATTTCTAAAAATCTGAACTTTTTTTTTAAAAAGATGCTATTTGGAAGTTTTTGTTGAAACTGGAAAATGATCACATTTTCAATATGGACTTAGGATTTTTTTTTTGAGAAGAACCTAGGAAAAGTATCCCTCCTCTTCTCTCCAAATCAATGAAAATCAAAGTTACAACTGAAATGAGTTTTTCCATAGGTAGAAGAATATTTTTACTAATAACAGTTAACAGTAATATTATTGTTGTTACTCTTTTGTTAGTAGTCTTAATACAGGTATCTGCTTTTGTGCTCGGGCTTAATGTGGTGCAGTCTGCCTTTCTAAGGGCATTTGGTCCTACAGCTGGGGCATGTGAGAATTTGGGGTCCTGTTGTACCTGTGACATTGTCAGTGCTAAATACAGCTGTGCAAAGGCACTGAAAGAGATGGGGTGAACCTCTAGCTGTATTTGCATTGAACTCTTTATGTGACCGTGTGGGAAAAAGGCACATTGATGTGCATACGTTGCTAGACCTTTGCAGAGAGGAGGTCTGGAAGGTGATAGTCCTGCCCCTTGGCAGCTGCTGAAGTTTCTTTCTAGCACAGTGAGAGAAGAGGGAAACCTTCCAAACGCTTCTTGTGTGGCTGAATGACATCAAAATGCAGGCTGGGGGTTCATATCTGAGCCCCTTGGAACTGCAGTATTCTCAAGAAAAACTTGATCCAAATGGATCCAGCACCCCAAACAGCTTGGTAAAACTTAGTTTGATTAAATGAAATGATATTAAAATATTCTGACTGGCCCTCGTGAAGGGGTATCACAAATAGCAGCTTGAGACCTGATTTGGGGAGTTTGCCTGGCATCACGGGCAAGCAAAATCCACTTTGTGATTTCATACAGAGGAATGTATGAATCCACGTGGGTGTCCATGTTTGTTGAGCCTACATCCACAGGAGTGTACCTTGCTGGCTGAGCAGCGTGTGTCACGCCTCAAGGGTCTGCACTCGTGTGTTAATCCGACCAGGTGGATTTGTCTGAGTGTACCCACTGTGTGTTGTGCTTGAAGCAGTGTGGGTGCAAGCAGCGTTGTTGGTTTAATGGCTGGCCTGCAGGTCTGGGAGAATCATAGAATTGCAGAACGGTCGAGGTGGGAAGGGACCTCTGGAGGTCGTCTTGTCCAACCCCCCTGCTCAAGCAGGGCCACCCAGAGCCAGTTGCCCAGGACCATGTTCAGACATCCCTGCTGGTCTCCCTGGCTGTGGTCACAGCCGCAAGGAAAGTTATAAGGCTCAGTTAGGCAGCACTGGCCCTGTCAGTAAATCATTGTGCAGTTCAGGCCTTTTTTTTTTCCTGGATTGGACTCCATAGAGAATCAGACAGACTGTGCTGAACTGGTCCCATCTGCACCCAACCTGGACAGCAGCTTTATCTTGCCTTGTAAAACTGCAGAGCTCTGTGACAAAAGAGTTAATCTCTGCCTTTGTTTCTTTTCCTCTCTCTCTTCTTTTGCAGCGGGACTGAAAGGCAAGATGAGAGCAGATCCATCAGTGTCAGCTGCTTTCAGCACATCAGCACTTTTGGGGGGTTTATTGGGGACTAGCCCATCAGCAGTGCTTCCAAACTGCAAACATGCTGCAAACAGGCCCCTCTGGTGCAGCAGCCAGGCTGCCTGGGGAAGCAATGCCTGGACCCTGGTACCACTGGCCAGGGGCTGGGTGATAAATGACTGTGTGAGGCATCTCCATGGCTAGCAAAGTCCGGACGGTAGGCCAGAACCAAGCTCCTGGGGAGGCAGCAATGAAACCGTATTAATTTCTGGGCGTGCGTCCATGTGTGTCTGTGTGTCTGCACTGTCTGAAATAATACACTTGACACACATACACACGCACGCTTCACTTTCAAAACACAGAGTAACACGGAAGATGGGTGAAGGAGAAAACAATCTGATTGACAGGTTAATGAAGCAGTTCATAATAGCAATGTATATTATAACCTTAGAAACAGCTTGTAAGTACCCAGCCACTTTACACGTATAAACACACTCCCATGCCTAGGTCTGTGTATATACATTTGCCTATATATGTAATGTATGTGCCTTTGTATATGCATAGCTGAAAGATGTAGGAATGTGAAATCAATGCTCTGCAGTGAAACCAAAGAATAAACAGGAGGTAGAAAAAATTAAGCTTAATAGGCCTAGCAGCCTTATATATCCTCTGCTTTTTGTTTTACTTCTAGGGCTGGAAGTCTTCCAAAGCAGTGGAGGGACTTAGGAGCACACATCTCACTGACTTGCACTCTGAAGCCCTCTTGGTACTCTTGAAAACTCCACCTGTGGTGGGTTTTTTTTTTTTTTTTTTAATCCCAGGGTCTCGGGCAGAGCAGCCTTAGCCCATCCATGCAAGGCTAGGAAGTCACATTAGCGTGAGGAGAGTGGAGTTTCAACCCAGATCTAATCCAAGGTTTTGACTAATTCCTCATCACATTGGTATGTCACTCTTTGAAAAGGTAGATGTATCTTTTACTAGGCAGATATTTGGATGTCTTTCTTTGCTTCTGTATTGTATATATCCGTGGGAATTTCGCGATGTACTCTGGACTGGGGCAATGACTTACACAATCCTTTCTCTCTTTTGTGGGACCTATTAGCAAATATAAATAGCGACATACTGAGCTCTTGTGGATGGGCAACAACCCCAGGAGCTGAAAAAGCAAGTTCAGCATGACTAAGGACCTTTAGCTTTTCATTTCATGACTCTGCTTTTGCTTGTAAGCCTCAATTTTACAGTAAGATATTTCCCCTGAGTTCTTTTCCTGGCTTCTCTTAGAGAACAAGAGAAGAAGATTAAGAGATTTCTCATACACACAAAGGAGTGTTAAAGTTGCCAGTTCCCAGTAAAAGCCAGGCGGTATTTCTAAGCATCACAACTGTGGAAGAAAAAATTCAAAGATCCAAGTGTACTGGGAAGGATCAGAACCGAAGGAATGGAAAGATGACTTTATCACATTGAAGTTTGGCTCAGACTTGAACTCTTGTGAAAATCCTCAGCAAATTCCCCTCTAAGAGTATACAGTTAAGTTCTGGGCCTCAGGTCTGCTGGAAAGAGTTCTGCCAGGTATTTTCCTCCCTGATGTGAATTCCAAGATAAAAGCACTTAAAAGGTGGGATGTGTGTGGAGACTGCTGATGTGACATGTGTGGCACCATGCAAGGAGCATAGATACACATACGTAACTTGGGCAATGTGCAAATGACCACACCTGTGAGTCTCTAGACACACATGCTTGTGCTTTTGCTGCAGCAGCAAGGGTTCCTTTTATTATAAGGCAACTAGCGCTGTCTTGGTCTAGCTCTTGACCAGAGTTCTTGATGAGCTTGTGATCTGAGGAGCTTACAGGTGAAACAGTCAAGCCAAGTATTTCTGTGTTAATCTTACAGCTGTGGAAGAGGTGACTTGTCCCTGATCACATGCAAAGCTGAAGGCAGAGCTGGGAATGGGACTCACATCTCCAGCATGGTAAGCTTCTTCTTTCTGTTTCTGTCTAGACTGGTCAATTATGCTAAAGCAACACTGGCTGAACATTTGCACAGAAACACATAGCTGTATATCTTAGTCTTTAGGAGCACCGTAGCTCTGTAAGTGGGAATCATCTGGTTTTGGGTGCAATTCGAACTGCTGTCTAAGAATACCATTCTGCCTAGCATCCCCTGTCCTTCTCTAAGCTCCCTCTATCCTCTGTCCCCTAGAATTAGGGTCTGTAGTTGCTCTCTGCAAGCATTTTAACCCCTTTTTATAAGATGGATGAGAACCAGTTGGCTTAAGCCAGGATGGGAGGAAACTGGGGGCTGATGGAATTTCAATTTGTAGCCTAGAGAATTAGTGTCCTTGCATCAGGGACGTGCCATTAATTCTCCACCAGAGAGGACTGTCAGGTTTGAGCAGGCTGATGCTGCTTGTGCAATTCTCTCCCCTGCCCCAGAGGCCAGAGTGGGGAGTGGGTGTTGGGGGGCAATTAATTCATGTGGGAGCGGTAGCTTGAGGGATGGGAGCTGGCAAGGTCTCTCTGTCTTTGTTGGTAAGGAGGAGAGGGCTATGCACAGCAGTTCAGCTGTCTTCTACCGTCCAGGCCAGCCAGCCAGATCCAGGAGGCCTTCCCAATCAGCGCAGCAAGCTCAGCTTTGCTGCCGTCAGCACTGCTGAGAGCAGAAGCTGGGGATGGGTGAATCCAAATATCCGAATCGTATGGATATTGGCTGGAAACGTTCCACCATATCCGGGTGGCTGCCTTTGTGTGATATTCGTGCTCGTCAGAAAATTAATTATTCCATTCATCAGGCTCTCTGAGCCCAGAGGATTACCTCTCAATACCTGGAGCTCCTCCTGGGGGTGGTGTGTGTGTGTGAGCATGTCTGTCTGCATGCCTGCTTACAGAGAGATTGTGTATGTTGTGGACATAGATGTGTACAGACAGCAAGGGATTGTGTATGACTGTAGGCACAGAGAAGGAGTTGCACGAGTGATGCAGAAATAAGGAAGATGCCTTGCTCTGTGTGTCTGTGAGAGAGGGTGCCCTTGGGGATACTGAGTGGCTTTGTCTGCATACCAGGGAGAGGAATGTTTTCCTCCAGGTAAGGGGAGCTGTGTGCAGGGAGCAGAGGGTGCAGGGCCTGGGTAGGTGGCAGTGCATTCCTTGTCTTTGCCTTTATATGTGTGAGGGGCATACAGATGGCCTAGGCCATGTCCTCATGCTTTTTAGATCTGCCTTCAGAAAGGTTGATGTGTGTTTGGTGCAAGCCTAAATCCGCCTGTGGTTTCCTGTGTACTTGTGCTGAGAACAGGGAAAAAGTTCATGTGTATACATTGGGTATTGAAAAACTGCATATGTGGTGGAAGATCTGGTGTCAGCTGGCATTGCAATAGTACCTGTGATTTTAGATGCATTTGATTTGGCTATGGCTCTCCTAAACACAGCTGTGCTTCTTGTCTTCCTGCTGATCAACCTCACGTACATCAGTGGGTAACATACACTAGCAAGTAAGCAGAATCAGGTCTTGTGATATTTAAAAATAAAACCTTTGCACCCCAGTCTGAAAGCTTTCCTGGGATCCTCTAAGTCACAGGAGGTCTTATCCCACATGGAGCGGTACAGTCTGTATATGTGCTGGGGTCGGGGTTTTCCAACTGCAGCAGCAAGGAGTGATCTTTCCTGGAAAGCAAAACTACTTAATTGTGGCTTGACTCGAAGAGCGCCCTGATTGGCTCTGCTAGGCAGCACAGCGCTGAGTTTCAGGCTCGGGGTATTCTTGGAAATTTGTATTATTAATTGAAAGCTTATTAATGGCAAACACAGGATGACATTTTACATGGTTTAGTTATGTTCTGTGAGTCATTGGTACAACGCAGCCTCAGCCACAAGGCAAGGAAGCTCCTGCCGTAACTGATAACAGAGAAGCAATAACAGCTCAGTTCCCACTAACTGGTCCTGGGGCGACAGGGACAGCCCTTGCAAATGTCTGATCATCTCTTCTCTGGTGGTCGCTCATCTTGGGGTTAAGGGAAGTCTCAGAGGAAGGCAGACTTAGTCACTGAGGTAATAGGCATTCTGGTTTATTACCAGTGGGCTTGAGAACTTTGGCTTCTCTGAATGTCTGGCATTGCCCTTAAAAATAAAAAGGCCTTGAAGTGAGGGAACTGCTGACATCACACTGGAAGTCAGTACCCCAAGTCTAGAGCAGGAAATGTGGTGTTGCTCTAGATAATGAAACTCGGGTGCTGGACTGTGACTGGGTTCTCTAGAGTAATGCTTGAGTCCTGTTCTCCCATGTTTGAGATGTGGGTCAATCTGGGTCTGGTTTATATGGTAGTGGGGAAAGCATGTGTGTTTGGAAGAGAATTGGCTATTGCTTCTAATATCCTGCAAAAAAAGTAATTTTCCTCTGCCCAGCTTCATAGATGGGCAGTGCCATATATCTAAAAATCAAAATGAGATTCCTGTTGAAACAAGAACAGGTGTCTTAGATGCTTAACATATTTTTAAACAAAATGGCATTGTCCAGTCATTGTGTGGATGTGACTCCTGTGTCCACCTAGTCCATGAAGGGTACCTCTTTAAGCAGATTTGTAAAGACCATTAACCAGAGTTGTGTTTGTCTTTCTTACGGCTATAGGCATGGGCAAAGCAGGCACACTGCTAGGAGAGGCACTCCTGTAAGCCACAGCCATGAATCTGCAGCCTCTTTTGTCTGGGAGGAAACACAGGTTGTACAAACCCCCCAAATATCTCCATCAATCCTCCTGGTCCCCTCTTCCCCACTGCTATGTGTGCATCCTGTCCTGTCTGTCAGAACTCCCTGGGTCTTTCCCAGGCACATTGAGGGTACTTGAACTCAGTGTTGTCACAGGTGGCATTTGCTTGTGTTGCTGAGGTTCCTCAGGGAGGCACTCAGTCTTCGCAAGCTCTGCTCTGGCCTTCAGAAAGGGAGGTGAGAGTTTGGAGACTTTTCCTGCCAAAACTTGGCTGTGGGTTGGGAAATCCACCCTCTGAGATGGAAGAAGCAAGGAAGGTGATGGTGGGAAGCCACCTACCATCTGGATCTGTAGAAATAGCAATACATCCCCTGCCTTCACAAGGGAAAGCTCAGTTGTGGGTGCCAGCTGGACTGTTCCTTGTCTGGGACAGCCTAGAGGGGCTTATGGAGCTAAGTGTCTGCACAGACTGGTGGGAACTTTCCTTGAGGACCTCCACAGATCTGTCAGATCTATAGATCTGTGGGACACACGTGGTCTGTCACCCATATTCAGTGCTGCAGCGCCACTCTGCAACTACCAGCTTCATCAATGGCTGGAGCTGGTTACAGACGAAGTCCTCTGAAACTGCTGAGAGCTATACAAGGGAATATAGACAGCAGAGCTCCTCTGCACTCCCTTGTCCAGCAGCAGAATTATTTCAACAAAGGCATTGCAGGCACTGGGAGGAGATTATAGGCCAAGCGCTTAAACTCTTCCACCCTGGTTTAGCAAGAGCCCCACAGCTGTGGATTGTCTGATGCCAGCAAATAAACCAGATGGACGACGTGGATGGAGACAGGCCAAGCTGGGATGGAAAGCACAGTGTGCCCTCCTGTCTTAATGGGCTTCTGGAAGATGAAGTAGCACAAGCTGGAAAGAGCCTTCAGCTGCAAAGCTCCCTGTGTTGAGGTAATGGGAAACAGGATCTACTGTTTTTTGTGGGGCTTCAGCTGTGGCTGGTGGGATCTCCTGTAATGCTGCAGGAGGAGGGGTGGTGCCCTGGGTGCCTACAGGAAGGTGGGATGTTTCCAGGCTCTATTGGAGAGAAGAATCCAGGTCTGCAGCTGTAGAGAGCAGTGGGCTTGGGAAGAAAAATCCAGCAGTCATAGTGAGAGGTATCATAGATCGTATGCACGCTAGAGGATATAACTGCAGTTGCCAGTTCTGGTTAGCAGGTTGCAGGAAGATAAAGCCCACCCAGTGTGCAAAGGACAGTGATGGGTCAGTGCTGCTGGGCAACATATGCTGCTTTTGCAAGAGGCCAGACCTGGTTGTTCCTCCAGCACTTCATGACTATGATTTGTTACCCGGGTGATGGCAAGGCCTAAAACTCAGATCAGACTCTCACTGTGCTAGGTGCTGTATATACAAATGTAATGAGATTCATGTCCAAAAAGAGCTTTCTCCCATGATTAACAGGACATAATTTTATGGATGGGCTGTCACAAAGGGCTGAGAAAACCACAAGTGCTTCACTTCACCAGCTGTCCAGGGTCCCCAGAACCTGGCTTCCTTCAAAACCCAAGGTAAGGCAACCTACCCTTGTCTCTGCATCTCCCCATTCACCATTTAGGCACTCAAGCTTGGTGGTCCCAGAAAACAAGTGATCTAAACAACTCATGGATCTCTTGAGTTTGGAGGCTACAGAAAATGCCCCAGGACTTCATATGAATAGAAGACTCACCCGCAATGACACATGGAGTCCATATCTGTGCTGAGAGCTTAACTTGTCTCTGTCCTAGTCTTATGCCTTGACTAGCTTTCCTCCCAACAGACTAGTTGGGATTTTTCAAAAGGTAGGGGCAGTGTGTCCAGCACTAGAGTATGCCTACAGCATGCTTTGGGGTACTTTGAGTTGGGGTATTCCAGCTTTACTAGGAGATGAGTGTCTCACCACCATGAAACACTAGTTGCTGGAGCCTGTCTCAAAATAAAGGCTTGAACCTCAGTTCAGTGCCTCTTCAAGCCAGGCTAAGCTGCTTGCAAGTCTGTTTTGGAAGGGATTACTGAACACTCCCCTCAGCGTGCTGGAAAATCACCCCTGCTGGTAACAGGTACTGTCCAGACACATTACACTGTGTTTATGGGGTTCAGTGTGGAGGGGTGGATCCAAGATGTGCTTGCCAGGCTGTTTATGGCTGTGGGGGAGCATGCCCTTTGTAGGTGTGATCCCCACCTCTGCCATTTGTCCTTCTTTCTCTATTCTGCCATCCCTGAAGCAGCCCGGATTGGTTACAGCCCACATGTTACAGTGGCCAACCTGCAAAGAGAGAGCCAGAAAAAGTTAATGTGGAGTTCTGGTCTACTCCCAGGATGCATTTGGGCTGCAGCCCATAATGATATGTATAATTGCGAAGGCCTGCCAAAAAAAGCAGGCTGGATTTAATTGAGTCAACACACTGCTATTAATAATAAAATGGCAGAGACTTTGCTATTAATCACTTGTGCTGGCTTTATCACAGGCAGTCTCGGCTATCTGGCTACCAAACAAGACCTTTAAAAAAAAAAATGGTGCAGTGGAAAACTTACTAGTGGGAATACACCTGCTAACAAAATAAACCTTGTAAACAAAATGTTCCTTGCACAAGAATGTACTTTCTGAAGGGGCAGCCTATTTGGGATGCAAATGGGATTGTGTCAAATGCCTGTGTCCTGGAGCAAAGTCCTCCTTATATAGGAATAGATCACTGGAGGATGCACTTGGCAAATGGTGCATCTTTGGAAAAGGTTATACTTGATAAAGGACTTCGGGGTGGGAATTCAGGGAGAAATGAATCCTCCAAAGAGAAATATAATTGCTGCAGGACTATAGCACAGCCCAGAGAGGAATGCATGTGTTACTAGTAAATGGAAAACACTGTATCCACTGAGGTACTGAACAAAAAGGGAAATGAAAAATAAATACTATGCCTGACACCTAAATTGCAGCATTCCTTGTACAGGGCTGGATAAACTGAGGTATATCGGGGTGCATGGCTGGATGTGGAGCTCTGTACCCCGAAGTGCATGCTGCCAGCACTGCATGCAGCACCACTGAAGGAGTAGGATCTGGTCTTCTGAAGAGCCACCAAGGCCCAGAAGTGTCCTGTTTCCTCTGACCTGAATTGGCCATGCCATGAGGTGGTGGAAGGGCTTGAATGGGGCTCCAGCCCTTCCATGCATGCACCATATTTGCTTACATGAGCTGCTCATGTTCCCTGTGGCCTTCTTGATGGACTGCACCCCAGTGCCTGTAATTGGTACTGTTTCCTCATGGCAGTGCAGTAAGAGCTTGCTGCATTTTTAAAAGCTGCCCCCCCCAGCTGAGGTTGTTGTTGTAGCAAACATGGTAATGGCCGTCTTCACTTTTGCTTCTGAGTAGAGCTGCTTGCCATGACTATGTCTGGGAAGAGACCATGTAGCAAAAAGGTCTGAAACCCAGGAGGAAGGGAATAGGCTTGAAAACAGTGCTTCTGAGCAGGAAACACCATGTGTCTGTAGGCAGAGCCAAAGAGCAGGTAGAAAACCAAACAAAACAGATATATTATGTGGCTTTTTAGTGTAAGAGGTTGTGTGTGTGTGTAAGAGGTTGTGAGGCTTAAAAAAATGACTCTTCTAGCAGACAGTTGGAAGGGGAGAATTCCCTGCCTTCCACATCTGAGAATGTCAAAGGACTGGATCTTTTCTTCTCTTGCAAGTTTTCCTGCACAAAGGGATACATTTTCTGTGCACCAATGCAAAAAATCTGTGTGCATCTTGCACCAAATAGCCAAGCAAAATAAATGATTTAACAGGCTAAAAGGCCTCTTTCTCTCTGCTATGAATTAACCAGGTCTGTAAATGAATGCAAATGTTATCCCTCAGAAAGAAAGAGAAAAAAGAAGAGAAAGCAACAACAAAAAAATCCCAGAAAAAAATTATCCACTTCCTGCTGTTTTCCTTTCCTCCCCATAAAGTAAGTGTCTTATCCTCAGAGAAATTCACTTCATTGTTAGAAATAGCCGAAATTGGCTTGCAACTAGTAAAGATGCCAAGAATTTGCACCTTGCTCTGTGACCTAAAGCAAAAATGACATGAACATTGACAAATTTGACAAGGAAATTTGTGCAAAAAACAACTTCTATTTGGCTAGCCAAGCAGCAAATATGTCGGATGATATGCTTTATTAAGCAATCCATTTTTCAGCAATAGCTGCACCATCTGCAAAGGTTAGTGTGCATCAGGCTTTCCACAGAATTTCATCTGCGTCTGCAGCTAGGTGCAACACACGACCACATTTTTCATGTACATACAATTTTGGATGCAAATAGAATACTTGATGAAAGAGGTGACCTTCCGGACTGACTTCCCCCATGCAGTAAAGTCACAGGCAGAGAAGCAGCTGAGAGAAACATATCTGTGCCTGGAGGGAGGGGAGGAGCAGGAGAGAGGAAGTGGGGGGAAAGAGAAATAAAAAGAGGAGGAAACTTCAGGAAAAAGTGTTTCCCAAAGAAATGGTTTGGCACATCGCACAGTAGAGACTCTGCACTTGTACCAGTCAAAGGGGAATGGAAACTGTTGTGTTGGGTAGCTGCAGTTTTCTTCTGGATGGATATTTTCCCATATTGTTTTCTAGTGGATGGATATGGTCCTTTTGTGTCCTGCCTGCCCTACATTAGGTGGAATCAACTCTTCTCTAGTCCCCAGTCTTCTTCCCCAAGAGTGTGCTGCACACATGGCTCCCTACGCCTCATTGATGGTTGCTGGTTATAAATTCATGTTCTCAGTCCCTACTCCGCTTAGCTGAAGTTGGATGCCATCCCAGTGCCTTGCAACTGTCCCTGGTCCAGTGGAAAGTTTAATCTGCCAGTTCATGGCGTGTCGTCCTATGGGGAGAGTTCAGTTCAGTGCAGCTCCACACTGCACAGAGAGAAGCTCATTAGCAGGACATGGTAGTGTCTGATGACACTGTGGTCCAAGAAGGCCTCATTAGGCACAAAATGTTTTCTGCAGCTCTCTGAGATTTCCTAGTAACTTAAGGAATTCAGACGTAGTTACCGTGGGGGCACAGATGAAATGGGGAGCAAAGATGCACTCTCCAAGGGCCATCTCCCATCTGTGTCTTTTGGAGGAGCAGATATCGGACAAAGCCTTTGACTCCTTTTACGTAGCCTTGGATCCTCGATACAAAGATGCAGATGGGACCGGCTGGGCCTGGCAGGCACACTCTCCCCTGGTTGGCTACTAAGTGGTGTTAAGTGATGAATGTTAAACTTAACAAGGGGACTTACAGATTTACGTAAGGGTTTTACTGCCTGCCAGGTATAAATGATGGAACAGCTTAGATCTTTAGGGGGATCTGTACTGGAAGTGATTTAAACTAAAGTTAATAAAACTGCTTAAAACTGTACTCTGCAGTCCCACAGGCTGAAGAAGCCCTAGTGGTCACTTGACTGCTCTAAGTAAAAATTGTTCACATTTATGAGGGAGATCAAATCCCACTGGCGTTAACTGTGTTTCCAGCTGAATAATAAATGGTATCTTCCAAGAGTTCTGCAAGCCCTTCCCTACGTGCGCTGCAGGTCCCACAACCTGCTGAAGCCACCAAGCTGTTATCCGCAGAGGTAAAAAAATGGTATACTGTTGGTATTTCCACTGGCTTTTCTCATTCTCTCTCCACTTCATCATCTCTAAACCAGGTCTGATCCCTTTGCCATTTTGTGGCATGTCACAAGCTAATGTTGGTGCTTTTTTATTTTGCCATCACGAGGGACTCTTGGTGTGCTTTGTCCTCGGAATTTGCTGGCCAGCAGGGACGAGTAAATGCCATAAACATAAAAATTTCATTGGCTTCGTGGTGGGCTTTGCCATCAATGACCTTTAGAAAGGGGACATAACATTACAACTTTTATGAATGATCCTGTAATGTCGTCTTCCATCCCAATATATCCTAAGAAAGTTCCCCACAAAGGTGAAAATTCTCATTTTTAGTGGAGGGTCTATGTTCTGGCTCCCAGGAATCACGGCTGTCCCCTACAAGATAATAACAGGTATTTCCACTGGGCATTTCCATAATGTCTCAAGATGAAACAGCATGAACTGTGGTGGGCAGGGTGCTCAGATGCTGCTGTAAACAGAAGTTGTGTAACCTGTGCTGATTTAGGTGAGGAAGTGGCTCTTTTGTAACTATCAGAGAAGTTGCGGGGATTTACTGGTATCCCTGTATCAGCCCAGCTCATTAGGTTTACAAGTGAGATCAAATTCCATCAGTTAATTGTGTTCACAGCTATGAAGCAAACAGGCCTTCCCGGTGTGCCAGGGGGTCATACTGTCAGCCGGAGTCACCAGGCTCTCCCTCCACAGACACACACAAGTGGAAGTCATCCTGCTGTTGCTGTAGGGTTTTCTAATTCTCCTGCCATTTCATAGAAACTCTTTAACAACTACCAGAATGCTTTCTGTCTGCTCGGTAACAAAACAAGTAGCTGTTCATGGGCGTCTCTAGAAATCAGTGATTGGCAGCCACTGAAATTGAATTAGTAGGAACTCACCACTGGTAGAAAAAATAATTTTTTTGTTTTTTATTTCAGCCCAGTGCACTGTTAGTGATGAAACTCTGCAGCACAACGATTTGATGAAGCTGTGATCTTGGAAAGATACAAAAAGAGATGGGCTGTTTCAGGCAGATCACAAGGAAATCCTGAATTATAAAGGTACAGTCAAGTCTGGGATGGGATTTGCTCTGCGGAGGAGCCAGCCGGAAACTGCCAGTGCATGGGAGGAAGTTGCATGAAAATCTTATTACTTGTACCTTGTTATATAATTACCTCTTGCAGAGTTTGTTTTTTTTTCCTGAATTACAGTCGCTGTTGGAGACAGGTTATGGGCTTAGACAGACCACTGGCTGGACAGCCTGGTATTTCCTGCATTCTTACTTCTACAGATCCTCTAATAGCTCTGCCGCCTGGCTTTGTCCTGCTATTGTGTCTCACTGCAAGGATGGTCTACGTCTGAGGTTGTCGTGGGATTTCTACAGACAGCTTCTAGTGGTGTTTTCAGAGACCCCCAATATGCTCCTCACCCTCCTATAGCATTTTCTAAATCCCCTGGGGCTGAGGGTCATCTCTCACTTCACGTGGGATAAATTGATAATGATGCAATGAAATGGGTCCATTTTGATTACAGTGAGAGGGGATTTTGGATCTGTGTTTCTGTTGTGGTGTCTCACGAGTTGTCCTTACACCACAGTCGTGTTTTGGCAAAGATTTCCAATGGTATTTTGAAGTCTATCCCATCCCATAAACTTGCCACTTGATTCAGCAAACTGTTTTCAGAGGTTTTCTGTGTGTTTCCAGAGAAGTTCCTCATGTTGCGTCTCATAGAAGCCTGCACGTTCACCATGGCTGGATTTTTGTGGGGCCACAACTGTTGTCTTAGAGAATGAGAGAAGTGGCATGCATACTAAAAGATCCACTGTGGCTGAAATTCATTCCTCACCTACCCATCAGTGTGGGTGAAGAAGCATTTTGGGAAGCATCACTAGATTTATGGTCATTTGCTTGTGGCTCCTAATGTCTGTCTTTCCCCATCCTACCTCATCTGACTAAGGGCTAGCTTCCAGTAGCTTTCTTGCTCCCTTGAAAAAGATGCCATACATCCCTGGAAGTCTGGGGGAATCAGGCATGTCATACCCAGAGACTCCTTTGAACCCAAGGCTCTGCTCTGAGCTTGTTTCTGCTGCCTGGTATCTTACCCTTGCTGCAGCGTGGCGTTAGAGCACTAACTCAGGATAAATCAATGGGTATCTGCTGATTTACACCACTGGAAGATTGGGCCCAGGTCAGATAGAGAGCACAGAACCCTCCAACAGAGTCTCTTTAAAAGAAACCACAGGCAGGTATTTCAGCCCAGTTAGCCGGGCATTCAATTATGGGTTTTGCTAGAGAGTAAAACCAGTTTTTCCAAAGGACATCAGTAGCAGCCTCTTAAAAAAGGAGTTGTGGCCCCTCCCTGGTGACCTTTCCTTGTCAAATGCTACATGCTGTGATGTTCCTACACAATAGAGAACACTCTGGTCTCTGTGTACTTGGCAAAGGAAGAAATGGCTTTTTTAATCTCATTGCATGAATTATGGGCAAAACGTTTGAAGTGGCTCCAAGGTTTCTCTCTGACTGACTTGCATTTTCTCAGGAGATTTGTGTAGTTTGGGAGTTTGGAACGTGTAACTGAGTAACTCAGAGAAAGCATTTGCTACCTTTTGAAGGGCTGCTGTGTCCTTGCAGAAAAACCAGTTCATCTGCTGCATCAACATCCCTTTGCAGAGGACAAGCCTTGTTGGGCGTGACATGCCATGTCCCCTCAAAGGATACTCACCCCTTCTGCTGCCCTGCCTGGCCCTCGGTGTGGGTATTACCTAGAGGCAGTGCCTCCTGCAGACACTGATG